>JALPQD010000912.1:69084-301109 GCA_023101885.1 Typhlomys cinereus | reverse complement strand
GAAGTTTCTATATTGTAACTCTTTGTGTTCAGGAGGAAATCACACTTGTTTTACGATGTTTCCATGAAACATGTTCATGCATGTCTTTCCCTTCCAAAAGAGTGATCCAAGAAGAGGACTCACAGTCATATGTAGCATGTTCACCTCTTTGGGATAAGGATCCTACTCAGTTTCTAGAGTAAAACTTTGTATTCTGGAGAAAACAACATTTGTTTTCTGTTGATTCTACCAACTATGTTCCTGCTTGTAATGATCTTGAAAATAGTGACCAAGCGAGTATGCGTCAAATTCACATGTTTCACTTTCTCTTCTCAGTGATAAGAATCCTGTAGACATTCATGCGTTGTAACTTTTTATGTTCAGGAGAAATTCACACTAGTTTTGTGACGTTTTCATGGAATATGTTCACGCAGGCCTTGATTTTACAAAAGAGTGAACCAAGTGAGGAGGACGCTGAGTTAAATTTGCAAGTGCATTTCTTAGGAGAAGTATCGCACAGAACTTTCTATATTGTAACTCTTTGTGTTCAGGAGGAAATCACACTTGTTTGACGACGTTTCCATGAAACATGTTCATGCATGTCGTTCCCTTCCAAAATAGTGAACCAAGTGAATAGGACTCACAGTCACATGCAGCATGTGAACTTCTATGGGAAGTCTTATGTAGCATGTTCACTTCTTTGGGATAAGTATCCTACATAGGTTTCTAGACTGTAAAACTTTGTATTATGTAGAAAACAACATTTGTTTTGTGCTGATTCTACCAACTATGTTCCGCCTTGTAATGAGCTTGAAAATGGTGACCAACAGAGGACGCGTCAAATCACATGATTCACTTTCCCTTCTCAACGACAAGAATCCTGTAGATGTTCATGCGTTGTAACTTTTTATGTTCAGGAGAAATTCACACTGGTTTTGTGATGTTTTCATGGAATATGTTCACACAGGCCTTCATTTTCCAAAAGAGTGAACCAAGAGAGGAGGACTGAGAGTCAAATGTTGGAGGTGCACTTCTTAGAGAGAAGTATCCTGCAGAAGATTCTATAGTATTACACTTTGTGTTCAGGAGAAGATCATACTTGTTTTGCGACATTCAAATATAACATGTTCTCGCAGGCCATGATTTTCCAAGAGAGCGAATCAAGTACGGAGGATTCAGAGTCAAATGTTGGAATTTCACATCTTAGGGATAAGTATCCTTAGAGAAGTTCCTGTACTGTAACATTTGTGTTCAGGTGAAAATCATACTTGTTTTGTGACATTTGAATGCACATGTTCACACAGGCCATGATTTTACAAAATGTTGAACCAAGTGAGGAGGACTCTGAGTTAAATGTTGCAAGTGCACTTCTTTAGGAGAAGTATCGCACAGAAGTTCCTATATTGTAACTCTTTGTGTTCAGGAGGAAATCACACATTTTTGACGATGTTTCCATGAAACATGTTCATGCATGTCATTCCCGTCCAAAATAGTGAACCAAGTTAAGAGGACTCACAGTCATATGTAGCATGTGCACTTCTTTGGGAAGTCTTATGTAGCATGTGCACTTCTTCGGGATAAGTATCCTACACAGGTCTCTAGACTGTAAAACTTTGTATTCTGGAGAAAACAACATTTGTTTTGGGCTGATTCTATCAACTATGTTCCAGCTTGTAATGAGCTTGAAAATAGTGACCAAGCGAGGACTCGTCAAATTCACATGTTTCACTTTCTCTTCTCAGTGACAAGAATCCTGTAGATGTTCATGCGTTGTAACTTTTTATGTTCAGGAGAAATTCACACTGGTTTTGTGACGTTTTCATGGAATATGTTCACGCAGGCCTTGATTTTCAAAAAGAGTGAACCCAGTGACAGGACTAAGAGTCAAATGTTGGAGGTGCACTTCTTAGGGATAAGTATCCTGCAGAAGATTCTATAGCCTTCCAATTTGTGTTCAGGAGAAGATCATACTTGTTTTGCGACATTCGCATATAACATGTTCATGCAGGCCATGATTTTCCAAGAGAGCGAACCAAGTGCTGAGGATTCAGAGCCAAATGTTGGAATTTCACTTCTTAGGGATAAGTATCCTAGAGAAGTTCCTGTACTGCAACATTTGTGTTCAGGCGAAAATCATACTTGTTTTGTGACATTTGAATGGCACATGTTCACTCAGGCCAGGATTTTACAAAATGAACAAGTGAGGAGGACTCTGAGTTAAATGTTGCAAGTGCACTTCTTTATGAGAAGTATCGCACAGAAGTTTCTACATTGTAACTCTTGTGTTCAGGAGGAATTCAACCTTGTTTGACGATGTTTCCATGAAACATGTTCATGCATTTCGTTCCCTTATAATAGTGAACCAAATGAAGAGGACTCACAGTCATATGTAGCATGTGCACTTCTTTGGGATAAGTATCCACACAGGGTTTCGAGAGTGTAAAAATCTTGTATTCCTGGAGAAACAACATTTGTTTTGTGCTGATGTACCAACTATGTTCAGGCTTGTAATGAGCTTGAAAACAGTGACCAAGGGAGGGACCCGTCAAATTCACATGTTTCCCTTTCTCTTCTAAGTGATAAGAATCCTGAAGATGTTCATGCGTTGTAAATTTTATGTTCAGGAGAAATTCACACTGGTTCTGTGACGTTTTCATGAAATATGTTTACGCAGGGCCTTGATTTTCCAAAAGAGTGAACCCAGTGACGAGGACTGAGAGTCAAATGTTGGAGGTGCACTTCTTAGGGATAAGTATCCTGCAGAAGATTCTATAGTCTTGCACTTTGTGTTCAGGAGAAGATCATACTTGTTTTGCGACATTCGCATATAACATGCTCACACAGGCCATGATTTTCCAAGAGAGCGAACCAAGTGCGGAGGATAGATTCAGATTCAAATGTTGGAATTTCATTTGTTAGGGGTAAGTATCCTAGAGAAGTTCCTGTACTGTCACCTTTTTGTTCAGGCGAAAATCATACTTGTTTTGTGACATTTGAATGGCACATGTTCACACAGGCCATGATTTTACAAAATAGTGAACCAATTGTGGAGGACTCTGAGTTAAATGTTGCAAGTGCACTTCTTTATGAGAAGTATCGCACAGAAATTTCTACATTGTAACTCTTTGTGTTCAGGAGGAAATCACACTTGTTTTACGACATTCCATGAAACATGTTCATGCATGTCGTTCCCTCCAAAATAGTGAAACAAGTGAAGGAGGACTCACAGTCATATGTAGCATGTGCACTTCTTTGGGATAAGTATCCTACACAGGTTTCTAGACTGTAAAGATTTGTATTATGGAGAAAACAACATTTGTTTTATGCTGATTCTACCAACTACGTTCTGGCTTGTATGAGCTTGAAAATAGTGACTAAGACAGGACAAGTCAAATTCACATTCCCTTTCTCTTCTCTTTATAAGAATCCTGTAGATGTTCATGCATTGTAAACTTTTTATGTTGAGGAGAAATTCACACTGGTTTTGTGGCGTTTTCATGGAATATGTTCACGCAAGCCGTGATTTCCAAAAGAGTGAACCAAGTGAGGAGAACTGAGAGTCAAATGTTGGAGGTGCACTTCTTAGGGATAAGTATCCTGCAGAAGATTCTATAGTGTTACACTTTGTGTTCAGGGAAGACCATAATGATTTTGCGACATTCGCATACAACATGTTCAGGCAGGCCATGATTTTCCAAGAGAGCGAACCTAGTGCGAAGGAATCAGAGTCAAATGATGGAATTTCACTTCTTATGGATAAGTATCCTAGAGAAATTCCTGTACTGTAACATTTATGTTCAGGCAAAAACAATACTTGATTTGTGAAATTTGAATATCACATTTTCATACAGGCCATGATTTACAAAATAGTGAACCAAGTGAGGAGGACTCTGTGTTAAATGTTGCAAGTGCACTTCTTTAGGAGAAGTATCGCTCAGAAATTTCTATATTGTAACTCTGTGTGTTCAGGAGGAAACCACACTTGTTTGATGACGTTTCCATGAAACATGTCATGCATATCGTTCCCTTCCAAAACAGTGAACCAAGTGAAGAAGACTCACAGTCATATGTAGCATGTGCACTTCTTTGGGGAGTCATATGTAGCATGTGCACTTCTTTGGGATAAGTATCCAACACAGGTTTCTAGACTGTAATGCTTTGTATTCTGGAGAAAACAACATTTGTGCTGATTCTACCAACTATGTTCCGGCTTGTAATGAGCTTGCAAATAGTTGACAAGGGAGGACACGTCAAATTCACATGTTTCACTTTCTCTTCTCAGTGATAAGAATCCTGTAGATGTTCATGTGTTGTGACTTTTATGTTCAGGAGAAATTCACACTGGTTTTGTGGCGTTTCCATGGAATATGTTCACGCAGGCCTTGGTTTTCCAAAAGAGTGAACCAAGTGAGGAGGACTGAGAGTCAAATGTTGGAGGTGCACTTCTCAGGGATAAGTATCCTGCAGAAGATTCTATAGTATTACACTTTGTGTTCAGGGAAGATCATACTTGTTTTGCGACATTCGAATATAACATGTTCACCCAGGCCATGATTTCCAAGACAGCGAACCAAGTGCGGAGGAATCAGAGTCAAATGTTGGAATTTCTCTTCTTAGTGATAAGTATCCTAGAGAATTTCCTGTACTGAAACATTTGTGTTCAGGCGAAAATCATACTTGGTTTGTGAAATTTGAATGACACATGGTCACACAGGCCATAATTTTACAATGTGTTGAACCAAGTGAGGAGGACTCTGAGTTAAATGTTGCAAGTGCACTTCTTTAGGAGAAGTATCGCACAGAAGTTTCTATATTGTAAATCTTTGTGTTCAGGAGGAAACCCCACTTGTTTGACGACGTTTCCATGAAACATGTTCATGCATGTCATTCCCTTCTAAAAGAGTGAACCATGTGAAGAGGACTCACAGTCATATGTAGCATGTGCACTTCTTTGGGAAGTCATATGTAGCATGTGCACTTCTTTGGGATAAGTGCAACACAGGTTTCGAGAGTGTAAAACTTTGTATTCTGGAGAAAACAACATTTCTTTGTGCTGATTCTACCAACTATGTTCTGGCTTGTAATGAGCGTGAAAGTAGTGACTAAGCAAGGATGCATCAAATTCACATGTTTCACTTTCTCGTCTCTGTGATAAGAATCCTGTAGATGTTCATGCGTTGTAACTTTTTATGTTCAGAAGAAATTCATACGGGTTTTGTGACGTTTTCCTGGAATATGTTCAAGCAGGCCTTGATTTTCCAAAAGAGTGAACCAAGTGAGGAGGACTGAGAGTCAAATGTTGGAGGTGCACTTCTTAGGGATAAGCATCCTGCAGAAGATTCTATAGTGTTACAGATTGTGTTCAGGAAAAGATCATACTTGTTTTGCGACATGCGCATATAACATGTTCACGCAGGCCATGATTTTCCAAGAGAGCGAACCAACTGCGGAGGATTCAGAGTCAAATGTTGGAATTTCACTTCTTAGGGATAAGTGTCCTAGAGAAGTTCCTGTACTGTAACATTAGTGTTCAGGCGAAAATCATACTTGTTTTTTGACATTTGAATGGCACATGTTCACACAGGCCATGATTTTTCAAAATACTGAACCAAGTGAGGAGGACTCTGAGTTAAATGTTGCAAGTGCACTTCTTTAGGAGAAGTATCGTACAGAAGTTTCTATATTGTAACTCTTTGTGTTCAGGAGGAAATCACACTTGTTTTACGATGTTTCCATGAAACATGTTCATGCATGTCTTTCCCTTCCAAAAGAGTGATCCAATGAAGAGGACTCACAGTCATATGTAGCATGTTCACCTCTTTGGGATAAGGATCCTACTCAGTTGTCTAGAGTATAAAACTTTGTATTCTGGAGAAAACAACATTTGTTTTCTGTTGATTCTACCAACTATGTTCCTGCTTGTAATGATCTTGAAAATAGTGACCAAGCGAGTATGCGTCAAATTCACATGTTTCACTTTCTCTTCTCAGTGATAAGAATCCTGTAGACATTCATGCGTTGTAACTTTTTATGTTCAGGAGAAATTCACACTAGTTTTGTGACGTTTTCATGGAATATGTTCACGCAGGCCTTGATTTTACAAAAGAGTGAACCAAGTGAGGAGGACGCTGAGTTAAATATTGCAAGTGCATTTCTTTAGGAGAAGTATCGCACAGAACTTTCTATATTGTAACTCTTTGTGTTCAGGAGGAAATCACACTTGTTTGACGACGTTTCCATGAAACATGTTCATGCATGTCGTTCCCTTCCAAAATAGTGAACCAAGTGAATAGGACTCACAGTCACATGCAGCATGTGAACTTCTATGGGAAGTCTTATGTAGCATGTTCACTTCTTTGGGATAAGTATCCTACATAGGTTTCTAGACTGTAAAACTTTGTATTATGTAGAAAACAACATTTGTTTTGTGCTGATTCTACCAACTATGTTCCGCCTTGTAATGAGCTTGAAAATGGTGACCAACAGAGGTCGCGTCAAAATCACATGATTCACTTTCCCTTCTCAACGACAAGAATCCTGTAGATGTTCATGCGTTGTAACTTTTTATGTTCAGGAGAAATTCACACTGGTTTTGTGATGTTTTCATGGAATATGTTCACACAGGCCTTCATTTTCCAAAAGAGTGAACCAAGAGAGGAGGACTGAGAGTCAAATGTTGGAGGTGCACTTCTTAGAGAGAAGTATCCTGCAGAAGATTCTATAGTATTACACTTTGTGTTCAGGAGAAGATCATACTTGTTTTGCGACATTCAAATATAACATGTTCTCGCAGGCCATGATTTTCCAAGAGAGCGAATCAAGTACGGAGGATTCAGAGTCAAATGTTGGAATTTCACATCTTAGGGATAAGTATCCTTAGAGAAGTTCCTGTACTGTAACATTTGTGTTCAGGTGAAAATCATACTTGTTTTGTGACATTTGAATGCACATGTTCACACAGGCCATGATTTTACAAAATGTTGAACCAAGTGAGGAGGACTCTGAGTTAAATGTTGCAAGTGCACTTCTTTAGGAGAAGTATCGCACAGAAGTTCCTATATTGTAACTCTTTGTGTTCAGGAGGAAATCACACATTTTTGACGATGTTTCCATGAAACATGTTCATGCATGTCATTCCCGTCCAAAATAGTGAACCAAGTTAAGAGGACTCACAGTCATATGTAGCATGTGCACTTCTTTGGGAAGTCTTATGTAGCATGTGCACTTCTTCGGGATAAGTATCCTACACAGGTCTCTAGACTGTAAAACTTTGTATTCTGGAGAAAACAACATTTGTTTTGGGCTGATTCTATCAACTATGTTCCAGCTTGTAATGAGCTTGAAAATAGTGACCAAGCGAGGACTCGTCAAATTCACATGTTTCACTTTCTCTTCTCAGTGACAAGAATACTGTAGATGTTCATGCGTTGTAACTTTTTATGTTCAGGAGAAATTCACACTGGTTTTGTCACGTTTTCATGGAATATGTTCACGCAGGCCTTGATTTTCAAAAAAAGAGTGAACCCAGTGACAAGGACTAAGAGTCAAATGTTGGAGGTGCACTTCTTAGGGATAAGTATCCTGCAGAAGATTCTATAGCCTTCCAATTTGTGTTCAGGAGAAGATCATACTTGTTTTGCGACATTCGCATATAACATATTCATGCAGGCCATGATTTTCCAAGAGAGCGAACCAAGTGCTGAGGATTCAGAGCCAAATGTTGGAATTTCACTTCTTAGGGATAAGTGTCCTAGAGAAGTTCCTGTACTGCAACATTTGTGTTCAGGCGAAAATCATACTTGTTTTGTGACATTTGAATGGCACATGTTCACTCAGGCCAGGATTTTACAAAATAGTGAATCAAGTGAGGAGGACTCTGAGTTAAATGTTGCAAGTGCACTTCTTTAGGAGAAGTATCGCACAGAAGTTTCTACATTGTAACTCTTTGTGTTCAGGAGGAATTCACACTTGTTTGACGATGTTTCCATGAAACATGTTCATGCATGTCGTTCCCTTATAAATTAGTGAACCAAATGAAGAGGACTCACAGTCATATGTAGCATGTGCACTTCTTTGGGATAAGTATCCACACAGGTTTCGAGAGTGTAAAACTTTGTATTCTGGAGAAAACAACATTTGTTTTGTGCTGATTGTACCAACTATGTTCAGGCTTGTAATGAGCTTGAAAACAGTGACCAAGGGAGGACCCGTCAAATTCACATGTTTCCCTTTCTCTTCTAAGTGATAAGAATCCTGAAGATGTTCATGCGTTGTAAATTTTATGTTCAGGAGAAATTCACACTGGTTCTGTGACGTTTTCATGAAATATGTTTACGCAGGCCTTGATTTTCCAAAAGAGTGAACCCAGTGACGAGGACTGAGAGTCAAATGTTGGAGGTGCACTTCTTAGGGATAAGTATCCTGCAGAAGATTCTATAGTCTTGCACTTTGTGTTCAGGAGAAGATCATACTTGTTTTGCGACATTCGCATATAACATGCTCACACAGGCCATGATTTTCCAAGAGAGCGAACCAAGTGCGGAGGATTCAGATTCAAATGTTGGAATTTCATTTGTTAGGGGTAAGTATCCTAGAGAAGTTCCTGTACTGTCACCTTTTTGTTCAGGCGAAAATCATACTTGTTTTGTGACATTTGAATGGCACATGTTCACTCAGGCCAGGATTTTACAAAATAGTGAATCAAGTGAGGAGGACTCTGAGTTAAATGTTGCAAGTGCACTTCTTTAGGAGAAGTATCACACAGAAGTTTCTACATTGTAACTCTTTGTGTTCAGGAGGAATTCACACTTGTTTGACGATGTTTCCATGAAACATGTTCATGCATGTCGTTCCCTTATAAATTAGTGAACCAAATGAAGAGGACTCACAGTCATATGTAGCATGTGCACTTCTTTGGGATAAGTATCCACACAGGTTTCGAGAGTGTAAAACTTTGTATTCTGGAGAAAACAACATTTGTTTTGTGCTGATTGTACCAACTATGTTCAGGCTTGTAATGAGCTTGAAAACAGTGACCAAGGGAGGACCCGTCAAATTCACATGTTTCCCTTTCTCTTCTAAGTGATAAGAATCCTGAAGATGTTCATGCGTTGTAAATTTTATGTTCAGGAGAAATTCACACTGGTTCTGTGACGTTTTCATGAAATATGTTTACGCAGGCCTTGATTTTCCAAAAGAGTGAACCCAGTGACGAGGACTGAGAGTCAAATGTTGGAGGTGCACTTCTTAGGGATAAGTATCCTGCAGAAGATTCTATAGCCTTCCAATTTGTGTTCAGGAGAAGATCATACTTGTTTTGCGACATTCGCATATAACATATTCATGCAGGCCATGATTTTCCAAGAGAGCGAACCAAGTGCTGAGGATTCAGAGCCAAATGTTGGAATTTCACTTCTTAGGGATAAGTGTCCTAGAGAAGTTCCTGTACTGCAACATTTGTGTTCAGGCGAAAATCATACTTGTTTTGTGACATTTGAATGGCACATGTTCACTCAGGCCAGGATTTTACAAAATAGTGAACCAAGTGAGGAGGACTCTGAGTTAAATGTTGCAAGTGCACTTCTTTAGGAGAAGTATCGCACAGAAGTTTCTACATTGTAACTCTTTGTGTTCAGGAGGAATTCACACTTGTTTGACGATGTTTCCATGAAACATGTTCATGCATGTCGTTCCCTTATAAATTAGTGAACCAAATGAAGAGGACTCACAGTCATATGTAGCATGTGCACTTCTTTGGGATAAGTATCCTACACAGGTTTCTAGACTGTAAATATTTGTATTATGGAGAAAACAACATTTGTTTTATGCTGATTCTACCAACTACGTTCTGGCTTGTATGAGCTTGAAAATAGTGACTAAGACAGGACAAGTCAAATTCACATTTCCCTTTCTCTTCTCTTTATTAAGAATCCTGTAGATGTTCATGCATTGTAACTTTTTATGTTGAGGAGAAATTCACACTGGTTTTGTGGCGTTTTCATGGAATATGTTCACGCAAGCCTTGATTTTCCAAAAGAGTGAACCAAGTGAGGAGAACTGAGAGTCAAATGTTGGAGGTGCACTTCTTAGGGATAAGTATCCTGCAGAAGATTCTATAGTGTTACACTTTGTGTTCAGGGAAGACCATAATGATTTTGCGACATTCGCATACAACATGTTCAGGCAGGCCATGATTTTCCAAGAGAGCGAACCTAGTGCGAAGGAATCAGAGTCAAATGATGGAATTTCACTTCTTATGGATAAGTATCCTAGAGAAATTCCTGTACTGTAACATTTATGTTCAGGCAAAAACAATACTTGATTTGTGAAATTTGAATATCACATTTTCATACAGGCCATGATTTTACAAAATAGTGAACCAAGTGAGGAGGACTCTGTGTTAAATGTTGCAAGTGCACTTCTTTAGGAGAAGTATCGCTCAGAAATTTCTATATTGTAACTCTGTGTGTTCAGGAGGAAACCACACTTGTTTGATGACGTTTCCATGAAACATGTTCATGCATATCGTTCCCTTCCAAAACAGTGAACCAAGTGAAGAAGACTCACAGTCATATGTAGCATGTGCACTTCTTTGGGGAGTCATATGTAGCATGTGCACTTCTTTGGGATAAGTATCCAACACAGGTTTCTAGACTTTAATGCTTTGTATTCTGGAGAAAACAACATTTGTGCTGATTCTACCAACTATGTTCCGGCTTGTAATGAGCTTGCAAATAGTTGACAAGGGAGGACACGTCAAATTCACATGTTTCACTTTCTCTTCTCAGTGATAAGAATCCTGTAGATGTTCATGTGTTGTGACTTTTTATGTTCAGGAGAAATTCACACTGGTTTTGTGGCGTTTCCATGGAATATGTTCACGCAGGCCTTGGTTTTCCAAAAGAGTGAACCAAGTGAGGAGGACTGAGAGTCAAATGTTGGAGGTGCACTTCTCAGGGATAAGTATCCTGCAGAAGATTCTATAGTATTACACTTTGTGTTCAGGGAAGATCATACTTGTTTTGCGACATTCGAATATAACATGTTCACCCAGGCCATGATTTTCCAAGACAGCGAACCAAGTGCGGAGGAATCAGAGTCAAATGTTGGAATTTCTCTTCTTAGTGATAAGTATCCTAGAGAATTTCCTGTACTGAAACATTTGTGTTCAGGCGAAAATCATACTTGGTTTGTGAAATTTGAATGACACATGGTCACACAGGCCATAATTTTACAATGTGTTGAACCAAGTGAGGAGGACTCTGAGTTAAATGTTGCAAGTGCACTTCTTTAGGAGAAGTATCGCACAGAAGTTTCTATATTGTAAATCTTTGTGTTCAGGAGGAAACCCCACTTGTTTGACGACGTTTCCATGAAACATGTTCATGCATGTCATTCCCTTCTAAAAGAGTGAACCATGTGAAGAGGACTCACAGTCATATGTAGCATGTGCACTTCTTTGGGAAGTCATATGTAGCATGTGCACTTCTTTGGGATAAGTGCAACACAGGTTTCGAGAGTGTAAAACTTTGTATTCTGGAGAAAACAACATTTCTTTGTGCTGATTCTACCAACTATGTTCTGGCTTATAATGAGCGTGAAAGTAGTGACTAAGCAAGGATGCATCAAATTCACATGTTTCACTTTCTCGTCTCTGTGATAAGAATCCTGTAGATGTTCATGCGTTGTAACTTTTTATGTTCAGAAGAAATTCATACGGGTTTTGTGACGTTTTCCTGGAATATGTTCAAGCAGGCCTTGATTTTCCAAAAGAGTGAACCAAGTGAGGAGGACTGAGAGTCAAATGTTGGAGGTGCACTTCTTAGGGATAAGCATCCTGAAGAAGATTCTATAGTGTTACAGATTGTGTTCAGGAAAAGATCATACTTGTTTTGCGACATGCGCATATAACATGTTCACGCAGGCCATGATTTTCCAAGAGAGCGAACCAACTGCGGAGGATTCAGAGTCAAATGTTGGAATTTCACTTCTTAGGGATAAGTGTCCTAGAGAAGTTCCTGTACTGTAACATTAGTGTTCAGGCGAAAATCATACTTGTTTTTTGACATTTGAATGGCACATGTTCACACAGGCCATGATTTTTCAAAATACTGAACCAAGTGAGGAGGACTCTGAGTTAAATGTTGCAAGTGCACTTCTTTAGGAGAAGTATCGTACAGAAGTTTCTATATTGTAACTCTTTGTGTTCAGGAGGAAATCACACTTGTTTTACGATGTTTCCATGAAACATGTTCATGCATGTCTTTCCCTTCCAAAAGAGTGATCCAATGAAGAGGACTCACAGTCATATGTAGCATGTTCACCTCTTTGGGATAAGGATCCTACTCAGTTGTCTAGAGTATAAAACTTTGTATTCTGGAGAAAACAACATTTGTTTTCTGTTGATTCTACCAACTATGTTCCTGCTTGTAATGATCTTGAAAATAGTGACCAAGCGAGTATGCGTCAAATTCACATGTTTCACTTTCTCTTCTCAGTGATAAGAATCCTGTAGACATTCATGCGTTGTAACTTTTTATGTTCAGGAGAAATTCACACTAGTTTTGTGACGTTTTCATGGAATATGTTCACGCAGGCCTTGATTTTACAAAAGAGTGAACCAAGTGAGGAGGACTCTGAGTTAAATATTGCAAGTGCATTTCTTTAGGAGAAGTATCGCACAGAACTTTCTATATTGTAACTCTTTGTGTTCAGGAGGAAATCACACTTGTTTGACGACGTTTCCATGAAACATGTTCATGCATGTCGTTCCCTTCCAAAATAGTGAACCAAGTGAATAGGACTCACAGTCACATGCAGCATGTGAACTTCTATGGGAAGTCTTATGTAGCATGTTCACTTCTTTGGGATAAGTATCCTACATAGGTTTCTAGACTGTAAAACTTTGTATTATGTAGAAAACAACATTTGTTTTGTGCTGATTCTACCAACTATGTTCCGGCTTGTAATGAGCTTGAAAATGGTGACCAACAGAGGACGCGTCAAATTCACATGATTCACTTTCCCTTCTCAACGACAAGAATCCTGTAGATGTTCATGCGTTGTAACTTTTTATGTTCAGGAGAAATTCACACTGGTTTTGTGATGTTTTCATGGAATATGTTCACACAGGCCTTCATTTTTATAAAGAGTGAACCAAGAGAGGAGGACTGAGAGTCAAATGTTGGAGGTGCACTTCTTAGAGAGAAGTATCCTGCAGAAGATTCTATAGTATTACACTTTGTGTTCAGGAGAAGATCATACTTGTTTTGCGACATTCAAATATAACATGTTCTCGCAGGCCATGATTTTCCAAGAGAGCGAATCAAGTACGGAGGATTCAGAGTCAAATGTTGGAATTTCACATCTTAGGGATAAGTATCCTTAGAGAAGTTCCTGTACTGTAACATTTGTGTTCAGGTGAAATCATACTTGTTTTGTGACATTTGAATGCACATGTTCACACAGGCCATGATTTTACAAAATGTTGAACCAAGTGAGGAGGACTCTGAGTTAAATGTTGCAAGTGCACTTCTTTAGGAGAAGTATCGCACAGAAGTTCCTATATTGTAACTCTTTGTGTTCAGGAGGAAATCACACATTTTTGACGATGTTTCCATGAAACATGTTCATGCATGTCATTCCCGTCCAAAATAGTGAACCAAGTTAAGAGGACTCACAGTCATATGTAGCATGTGCACTTCTTTGGGAAGTCTTATGTAGCATGTGCACTTCTTCGGGATAAGTATCCTACACAGGTCTCTAGACTGTAAAACTTTGTATTCTGGAGAAAACAACATTTGTTTTGGGCTGATTCTATCAACTATGTTCCAGCTTGTAATGAGCTTGAAAATAGTGACCAAGCGAGGACTCGTCAAATTCACATGTTTCACTTTCTCTTCTCAGTGACAAGAATACTGTAGATGTTCATGCGTTGTAACTTTTTATGTTCAGGAGAAATTCACACTGGTTTTGTCACGTTTTCATGGAATATGTTCACGCAGGCCTTGATTTTCAAAAAAGAGTGAACCCAGTGACAAGGACTAAGAGTCAAATGTTGGAGGTGCACTTCTTAGGGATAAGTATCCTGCAGAAGATTCTATAGCCTTCCAATTTGTGTTCAGGAGAAGATCATACTTGTTTTGCGACATTCGCATATAACATATTCATGCAGGCCATGATTTTCCAAGAGAGCGAACCAAGTGCTGAGGATTCAGAGCCAAATGTTGGAATTTCACTTCTTAGGGATAAGTGTCCTAGAGAAGTTCCTGTACTGCAACATTTGTGTTCAGGCGAAAATCATACTTGTTTTGTGACATTTGAATGGCACATGTTCACTCAGGCCAGGATTTTTACAAAACAGTGAACCAAGTGAGGAGGACTCTGAGTTAAATGTTGCAAGTGCACTTCTTTAGGAGAAGTATCGCACAGAAGTTTCTACATTGTAACTCTTTGTGTTCAGGAGGAATTCACACTTGTTTGGCGATGTTTCCATGAAACATGTTCATGCATGTCGTTCCCTTATAAATTAGTGAACCAAATGAAGAGGACTCACAGTCATATGTAGCATGTGCACTTCTTTGGGATAAGTATCCACACAGGTTTCGAGAGTGTAAAACTTTGTATTCTGGAGAAAACAACATTTGTTTTGTGCTGATTGTACCAACTATGTTCAGGCTTGTAATGAGCTTGAAAACAGTGACCAAGGGAGGACCCGTCAAATTCACATGTTTCCCTTTCTCTTCTCAGTGATAAGAATCCTGAAGATGTTCATGCGTTGTAAATTTTATGTTCAGGAGAAATTCACACTGGTTCTGTGACGTTTTCATGAAATATGTTCACGCAGGCCTTGATTTTCCAAAAGAGTGAACCCAGTGACGAGGACTGAGAGTCAAATGTTGGAGGTGCACTTCTTAGGGATAAGTATCCTGCAGAAGATTCTATAGTCTTGCACTTTGTGTTCAGGAGAAGATCATACTTGTTTTGCGACATTCGCATATAACATGCTCACACAGGCCATGATTTTCCAAGAGAGCGAACCAAGTGCGGAGGATTCAGATTCAAATGTTGGAATTTCATTTGTTAGGGGTAAGTATCCTAGAGAAGTTCCTGTACTGTCACCTTTTTGTTCAGGCGAAAATCATACTTGTTTTGTGACATTTGAATGGCACATGTTCACACAGGCCATGATTTTACAAAATAGTGAACCAATTGTGGAGGACTCTGAGTTAAATGTTGCAAGTGCACTTCTTTATGAGAAGTATCGCACAGAAATTTCTACATTGTAACTCTTTGTGTTCAGGAGGAAATCACACTTGTTTTACGACATTTCCATGAAACATGTTCATGCATGTCGTTCCCTTCCAAAATAGTGAAACAAGTGAAGAGGACTCACAGTCATATGTAGCATGTGCACTTCTTTGGGATAAGTATCCTACACAGGTTTCTAGACTGTAAATATTTGTATTATGGAGAAAACAACATTTGTTTTATGCTGATTCTACCAACTACGTTCTGGCTTGTATGAGCTTGAAAATAGTGACTAAGACAGGACAAGTCAAATTCACATTTCCCTTTCTCTTCTCTTTATTAAGAATCCTGTAGATGTTCATGCATTGTAACTTTTATGTTGAGGAGAAATTCACACTGGTTTTGTGGCGTTTTCATGGAATATGTTCACGCAAGCCTTGATTTTCCAAAAGAGTGAACCAAGTGAGGAGAACTGAGAGTCAAATGTTGGAGGTGCACTTCTTAGGGATAAGTATCCTGCAGAAGATTCTATAGTGTTACACTTTGTGTTCAGGAGAAGATCATGCTTGTTTTGCAACATTCACATATAACGTGTTCTTGCAGGCCATGATTTTCCAAGAGAGCAAAACAAGTGCGGAGGATTCAGAGTCAAATGTTGTTATTTCACTTCTTAGGGATAAGTATGCTAGAGAAGTTCCTGTACTATAACATTTGTGTTCAGGCAAAAATCATACTTGTTTTGTGACATTTGAATGGCACATGTTCACGCAGGCCATGATTTTACAAAATAGTGAACAAAGTGAGGAGAACTCTAAGTTAAATGTTGCAAGTGCACTTCTTTAGGAGAAGTATCGCACAGAAGTTTCTATATTGTAACTCTTTGTGTTCAGGAGGAAATCATATTTGTTTGACAATGTTTCCATGAAACATGTTCATGCATGTCGTTCCCTTCCAATATAGTGAACCAAGTGAAGAGGACTCACAGTCATATGTAGCATGTGCACTACTTTTGGATAAGTATCCACACAGGTTTGTAGACTGTAAAACTTTGTATTCTGTAGAAAACAACCTTTGTTTTGTGCTGATTCTACCAACCATGTTCTGGCTTGTAATGAGCTTGAAAATAGTGACTAAGTGAGGATGCGTCAAATTCACATGTTTCCCTTTCTCTTCTCAGTGATAAGAATCCTGTAGATGTTCATGCGTTGTACCTTTTTATGTTCAGGAGAAATTCACACTGGTTTTGTGACGTTTTCATGGAATATATTCAAGCAGGCCTTGATTTTCCAAAAGAGTGAACCAAGTGAGGAGGACTGAGAGCCAAATGTTGGAGGTGCTGTTCTTAGCGATAAGTGTCCTGCAGAAGATTCTATAGTGTTACACTTTGTGTTCAGGAGAAGATCATACTTCTTTTGCGACATTGGCATATAACATGTTCACGCAGGCCATGATTTTCCAAGACAGCGAAACATGTGCAGAGGATTCAGAGTCAAATGTAGGAATTTCACTTCTTAGGGATAAGTATCCTAGAGAAGTTCCTGTACTGTAAAATTTGTGTTCAGGCAAAAATCATACTTGTTTTTGACATTTGAATGGCACATGTTCACACAGGCCATGATTTTACAAAATAGTGAACCAAGTGAGAAGGACTCTGAGTTAAATGTTTCAAGTTCACTTCTTTAGGATAAGTATCGCACAGAAGTTTCCATATTGTAACTCTTTGTGTTCAGGAGGAAATCACACTTGTTTGACGACGTTTCCATGAAACATGTTCATTCATGTCATTCCCTTCCAAAATAGTGAACCAAGTGAAGAGGACTCACAGTCATATGTAGCATGTGCACTTCTTTGGGAAGTCATATGTAGCATGTGAACTTCTTTAGAATAAGTATCCTACACAAGTCTCTAGACTGTAAAACTTTGTATTCTGGAGAAAACAACATTTGTTTTGTGCTGAATCTACCAACTATGTTCTGGCTTGTAATGAGCGTGAAAGTAGTGACAAAGCGAGGACACGTCAAATTCACATGTTTCACGCTCCCTTCTCAGTGATAAGAATCCTGTAGATTTTCTTGCGTTGTAACTTTTTATGTTCAGGAGAAATTCACACTGGTTTTGGGACGTTTTCATCGAATATGTTCACTCAGGCCTTGATTTCCAAAAGAGTGATCCAAGTGAGGAGGACTGAGAGTCAAATGTTGGAGGTGCACTTCTTAGGGATAAGTATCCTGCAGAAGATTATACAGTGTTACACTTTGTGTTCAGGAGAAGATCATACTTGTTTTGCGACATTCGCATATAACATGTTCAAGGGTTCCATGATTTTCAAAGACAGCTAACCAAGTGCGGAGGATACAGAGTCAAATGTTCGAATTTCACTTCTTAGGGATAAGTATCCTAGAGAAGTTCCTGTACTGTAACATTTGTGTTCAGGTGAAAATCATACTTGTTTTGTGACATTTGAATGGCACATGTTCACACAGGCCATGATTTTACAAAATAGTGAACCAAGTGAGGAGGACTCTGAGTTAAATGTTGCAAGTGCACTTCTTTAGGAGAAGTATGGTACAGAAGTTTCTATATTGTAACTCTTTGTGTTCAGGAGGAAATCACACTTGTTTGATGCCATTTCCATCAAACATGTTCATGCATGTCGTTCTCTTCCAAACTAGTGAACCAAGTGAAAAGGTCTCACAGTCATATGTAGCATGTGCAATCTTTGGAAAGTCATATGTAGCATGTGCAATTCTTTGGGATAAGTATCCTACACAGGTTTCTAGACTGTAAAACTTTGCATTTTGGAGAAAACAAAATTTGTATTTTGCTGATTCTACCAACTATGTTCTGGCTTGTAATGAGCATGAAAATAGTGACAAACCGAGGACACGTCAAATTCACATGTTTCACTTTCCCTTCTCAGTGATAAGAATCCTGTAGATTTTCATGTGTTGTAACTTTTTATGTTCAGGATAAATTCACACTGGTTTTGTGACGTTTTCATGGAATATGTTCACGCAGGCCCTGATTTTCCAAAAGAGTGAACCCAGTGACGAGGACTGAGAGTCAAATGTTGGAGGTCCACTTCTCAGGTATAAGTATCCTGCAGAAGATTCTATAGTGTTACACTTTGTGTTCAGGCGAAGATCATACTTGTTTTGCAACGTTCGCATGGCACATATTCACACAGGCCAGGATTTTACAAAATAGTGAACCAAGTGCGGAGGACTCTGAATTAAATGTTGCCAGTGCATTTCTTTAGGAGAAGAATCGCACAGAAGTTTCTATATTGTAACTCTTTGTGTTCAGGAGGAAATCACACTTGTTTGACAACGTTTCCATGAAACATGTTCATGCATGTCATTCCATTCCAAAATAGTGAACCAAGTGAAGAGGACTCACAGTCATATGTAGCATGTGCACTTCTTTGGGAAGTCATATGTAGTATGTGCACTTCTTTGGGATAAGTATCCTACACAGGTCTGTAAACTGTAAAACTTTGTATTCTGGAGAAAACAACATTTGTTTTGTGCTGATTCTACCAACTATGTTCCGGCTTGTAATGAGCTTGAAAATAGTGACCAAGGAGGACGCATCAAATTCACATGTTTCACTTTCTCTTCTCAGTGATAAGAATCCTGTAGATGTTCATGCGTTGTAACTTTTTATGTTCAGGAGAAATTCACACTGGTTTTGTAACGTTTTCATGGAATATGTTCACGCAGGTCTTGATTTTCCAAAAGAGTGATGCACGTGAGGAGGACTGAGAGTCAAATGTTGGAGGTGTACTTCTTAGGGATAAGTATCCTGCAGAAGATTGTGTAGTGTTACACTTTGTGTTCAGGAGAAGATCATACTTGTTTTGTGACATTCGCATATAACATGTTCACGCAGACCATGATTTTCCAATAGAGCAAACCAAGTGCGGAGGATTCAGAGTCAAAAGTTGGAATTTCACTTCTTAGGGATAAGTATCCTAGAGAAGTTCCTATACTGTAACATTTGTGTTAAGGCGAAAATCATACTTGTTTTGTGACATTTGAATGGCACATGTTTACACAGGCCAGGATTTTACAAAATAGTGCACCAAGTGAGGAGGACTCTGAGTTAAATGTTGCAAGTGCACTTCTTTAGGAGAAGTATCGCACAGAAGTTTCTATATTGTAACTCTTTGTGTTCAGGAGAAATCACACTTGTTTGACGACGTTTCCATGAAACATATTCATGCATGTCGTTCCCTTCCAAAATAGTGAACAAAGTGAAGAGGACTCACAGTCATATGTAGCATGTGCACTTCTTTGAGATAAGTATCCTTCACAGGTTTCTAGACTGTAAAACTTTGTGTTCTGGAGAAAACAGCATTCGTTTTGTGCTGATTCTACCAACTATTTTCAGGCCTGTAATGAGCTTGAAAATAGTGACCAAGTGAGGAAGCGTCAGATTCACATGTTTCACTTCCACTTCTCAGTGATAAGAATCCTGTAGATGTTTATACCTTGTAACTTTTTATGTTCAGGAGAAAATCACACTGGTTTTGTGATCTTTTCATGGAATATGTTCACGCAAGCCTTGATTTTCCAAAAGAGTGAACCATGTGAGGAAGACTGAGAGTCAAATATTGGAGGTGCATTTCTTTGGGATAAGTATCCTACAGAAGATTCTATACTGTAACACTTTGTGTTCAGGAGAAGATCACACTTGTTTTGTGACATTTGCATATAACATGTTCATGCAAGCCATAGTATACCAAAATAGTGAACCAAGTGAGGAAGTTTCAGAGTCAAATATTGCACGTGAACTTCCTACCGGTAAGTATCCTATGGAAGTTGCTGTACTGTAACTCTTTGTGTTCAGGACAAAATAACAGTTGTTGTGCCACATTTCCTTGGAACATGTTGAAGCAGGCCATGATTATTCCAAAATAGTTAACCAAGTAAGGATGACTCAGAGTCAAATGTTGCAAGTGCACTTCATTGGGATACGTATCCTACAGAAGTTTCTATACTGTAACGTTTTGTGATCAGGAGAAAGGCACACTTGTTCTGCGACAGTCAATGGTACATTAACACACAAGCCATGATATTCCAAAATAGTGAACCAAGTGAAGAGGACTCAGATTCAAATGTTGGAAGTGCACTTCTTAGTGGTAAGTATCATACAGAAGTTTCGATACTGTACCTCTTTCTGTTCTGCAGAAAATCACACTTGTTTTGCGATGTTTCCATGGAACCTATTCATGCAGGAGATGATTTCCAAAATAGTGAATCAAGTGCACAGGATTCAGAATCAAATGTAGGAAGTGCACTTCTTGGTGATAAGTATCCTAGAGACGTTTCTACACTGTAACATTTGCGTTCAAGAGAAAATCATCCTTGTTTTGTGACATTTGCATGGAACATGTTCACACAGGCCATGATTTACCAAAATAGTGAACCAGGTGAGGAGGGTTCAGAGTCAAATATTGCACGTGCACTTGTTACTGGTAAGTATCCTACAGAATTTCCTATACTGTAACTCTTTGTATTCAGGAGAAAATAACAGTTGTTGTGCCACATTTCCATGGAACATGTTCAAGCAGGCCATGATTTTTCCAAAATAGTTAACCAAGTGAGGATGACTCAGAGTCAAATATTGCAAGTGCACTTCTTTAGGATACGTGTCCTACAGAAGTTTCTATACTGTAACTCTTTGTGATCAGGAGAAAGTCACCTGTGTTGTGCGACAGTCAATGGAACATTTACACGCAAACCACGATATTCCAAATAGTGAACCGAGTGAGGAGGACTCAGAGTCAAATGTTGGAAGTGCACTTCTTAGTGGTAAGTATCATACAGAAGTTTCGATACTGTACCTCTTTCTGTTCTGCAGAAAATCACACTTGTTTTGCGATGTTTCCATGGAACCTATTCTTGGAGGACATGATTACCAAAATAGTGAACCAAGTGTGGAGGGTTCAAAATCAAATGTAGGAAGTGCCTTTCTTGGGGATAAGTATCCAAAGAAATTTCTACACTGTAACATTTGCTTTCAGGAGAAAATGATACTTGTTTTGTGGCATTTGCATGGAACATGTTCACGCAGGCCATGAATTTTCCAAAACAGTTAACCAAATGAGGATGACTCAGAGTCAAATGTTGCAAGTGCATTTTGTTGGGATACGTCTCCTACAGAGGTTTCTATACTGTAACTCTCTGTGATCAGGAGAATGTCACCCTTGTTGTGCGACAGTCAATGGAACATTTACACGCAGCCATGATAATCCAAAATAGTGAACCGAGAGAGAAGGACTCAGAGTCAAATGTTGCAAGTGCTCTCCTTAGCAGCAAGTATCCCACAAGTTTCTATACTGTAATTCTTTCTGTTCAGGAGAGTATCACACTTGTTTTGCAATGTTTCCATGGAACATGTTCACACAGGCTATGACTTTCCAAAAAAGTGAGCCAAGTGAGGAGGGTTCAGAGTCAAATATTGCACGTGCACTTTTTAGTAGTAAGTCTCCTACAGAAATTTCGATACTGTACCTTTTTGTGTTCTGCAGAAAATCACAATTGTTTTGCAACATTTCCGTGGGACCTATTCATGCAGGAGATTATTTCCAAAATAGTGAACCAAGTGTGGAGGATTCAGAATCAAATGTAGGAAGTGCACTTCATAGGGAAAAGTATCCTAGAGACATTTATACACTGTAACATTTGCGTTCAGGAGAAAATCATCCTTGTTTTGTGACATTTCATGGAACATGTTCACGCAGGCCTTGAATATCCAAAATAGTAAACCAAGTGAGGAGGATTCAGAGTCAAATGCTGGAAGTGCACCTCTTAGGGATAAGTATCCTACAGAAGTTTGTATACTGTAACATTTGCATTTAGGGGAAAATCATACTTGTTTTGTGACATTTGCATGGACCATGTTCACACAGGCCATGATTTCCAAAATAGTGAACCAAGTGAGGATGACTCAGAGTCAAATGTTGCAAGTGCACTTCATTGGGATACATATCCTACAGAAGTTTCTATACTGTAACTCTTTGTGATCAAGAGGAAGTCACACTTGTTGTGCGACAGTCAATGGAACATTTACACGCAAGCCATGATATTCCAAAATAGCGTACCAAGAGAAAAGGACTCAGAGTCAAATGTTGCAAGTGGTCTCCTTAGCAGTAAGTATGCCACAAAAGTTTCTATACTGTAATTCTTTGTGTTCAGGAGAGTATCACACTTGTTTTGCAATATTTCCATGGAACATGTTCACGCAGGCTATGACTTTCCAAAATAGTGAAGCAAGTGAGGAGGGTTCAGAATCAAATGTAGGAAGTGTACTTCGTAAGGGTAAGTATCCTAGAGAAGTTTCTACACTGTAACATTTGCGTTCAGGAGAAAATCATACTTGTTTTGTGACATTTCATGGAACATATTCACGCAGGCCATGAATTTCCAAAATTGTGAACCAAGTGAGGAGGATTCAGAGTCAAATGCTGGAAGAGCACCTCTTCAGGATAAGTATCCTACAGAAGTTTGTATACTGTAACATTTGCATTCAGGAGAAAATCATACTTGTTTTGTGACATGTGCATGGCACATGTTCACGCAGGCCATGATTTTCCAAATTAGTGAACCAAGTGAGGAGGACTCTGAGTCAAATGTTGCAAGTGCACTTCTTTAGGATAAGTGTCGTACAGAAGTTTCTGTACTGTAATTCTTTGAGTTCAGGAGGAAATCACACTTGTTGTAAGACGTTTCCATGAAACATGTTCATGCATGTCATTCCCTTCCAAAATCGTGAACCAAGAGAAGAGGACTCACAGTCATATGTAGCATGTGCACTTCTTTGGGAAGTCATATGTAGCATGTGCACTTCTTTGGGATAAGTATCCTACACATGTTTCTAGACTGTAATACTTTGTATTCTGGAGAAAACAACATTTGTTTTATGCTGATTCTACCAACTATGTTCCGCCTTGTAATGAGGTTGAAAATAGTGACCAAGCGAGGATGCCTCAAATTCTAATGTTTCACTTTCTCCTCTCACTGATAAGAATCCTGTAGATGTTCATGCGTTGTAACTTTTATGTTCAGGAGAAATTCACACTGGTTTTCTGACGTTTTCATGGGATATGTTCACGCAGGCCTTGATTTTCCAAAAGAGTGAACCAAGTGAGGAGGACTGAGAGTCAAATGTTGGAGGTGCACTTCTTAGGGATAAGTATCCTGCAGAAGACTCTATAGGGTTACACTTTGTGTTCAGGAGAAGATCATATTTGTTTGGCGACATTGGCATATAACATGTTCACGCAGGCCATGATTTTCCAAGAGAACGAACCAAGTGCAGAGGATTCAGAGTCAAATGTTGGAATTTCACTTCTTAGGGATAAGTATCGTAGAGAAGTTCCTGTACTGTAACATTTGTGTTCAGGCGAAAATCATACTTGTTTTGTGACATTTGAATGGCACATGTTCACACAGGCCATGATTTTACAAAATAGTGAACCAAGTGAGGAGGAGTCTGAGTTAAATGTTGCAAGTGCACTTCTTTAGGAGAAGTATCGCACAGAAGATTCTATATTGTAACTCTTTGTGTTCAGGAGGAAATCACACTTGTTTGAAGACATTTCCATGAAACATGTTCATGCATTTTGTTCCCTTCCAAAATAGTGAACCAAGTGAAGAGGACTCACAGTCATATGTAGCATGTGCACTTCTTTGGGATAAGTATCCTGCACAGGTTTCTAGACTGTAAAACTTTGTAAACTGGAGAAAACAATATTTGTTTTGTGCTGATTCCACCAATTATGTTCAGGCTTGTAATGAGCTTGAAAATAGTGACCAAGCGAGGATGTGTCAAATTCACATGTTTTACTTTATCTTCTCAGTGATAACAATCCTGTAGATGTTCATGCGTTGTAACTTTTTATGTTCAGGAGAAATTCACACTGGTTTTGTGACATTTTCATGGAATATGCTCATGCAGGCTTTGATTTTCCAAAAGAGTGAGCCAAGTGAGGAGGACTGAGAGTCAAATGTTGGAGGTGCACTTCTTAGGGATAAGTATCCTGGAGAAGATTCTATAATGTTACACTTTCTGTTCAGGAGAAGATCATACTTGTTTTGCGACATTCATATATAAAATGTTCTTGCATGCCATGATTTTCGAAGAGAGCAAAGCAAGTGCGGAGGATTCAGAGTCAAAAGTTGGAATTTCACTTCTTAGGGATAAGTATCCTAGAGAAGTTCCTATACTGTGACATTTGTGTTCAGGCGAAAATCATACTTGTTTTGTGACATTTGAATGGCACATTTTCACACAGGCCATGATTTTACAAAATAGTGAACCAAGTGAGGAAGATTCTGAGTTAAATGTTGCAAGTGCACTTCTTTAGGATAAGTATCGCACAGAAGTTTCTATATTGTAACTCTTTGTGTTCAGGAGGAAATCACACTTGTTTGACGACGTTTCCATGAAACACTTCATGCATGTCTTTTCCTTCCAAAATATTGAACCAAGTGAAGAGGACTCACAGTCATATGTAGGATGTGCACTTCTTTGGGAAGTCATATGTAGCATGTGCACTTCTTTGAAAAGTCATATGTAGCATGTGCACTTCTTTGGGATAAGTATCCTACACAGGTTTCTAGACTGTAAAACTTTGTATTCTGGAGATAACAACATTTGTTTTGTGCTGATTCCACCAACTATGTTCCGGCTTGTAATGAGCTTGAAAAGAGTGACCAAGGGAGGATGAGTCAAAATCACAGGTTTTACTTTCTCTTCTCAGTGATAACAATCCTGTAGATGTTCATGCATTGTAACTTTTTATGTTCAGGAGAAATTCACACTGGTTTTGTGACGTTTTCATGGAATATGTTCACACAGGCCTTGATTTTCCAAAAGAGTGAACCAAGTGAGGAGGACTGAGAGTCAAATGTTGGAGGTGCACTTCTTAGGGATAAGTATCCTGCAGAAGATTCTATAGTGTTACACTTTGTGTTCCGGAGAAGATCATACTTGTTTTGCGACATTTGCATATAACATGTTCATGCAGGCCATGATTTTCCAAAATAGTGAACTAAGTGTGAAGGATTCAGAGTCAAATGTTGGAATTTCACTTCTTAGGGATAAGTATCCTAGAGAAGTTCCTATACTGTAACTTTTGTGTTCAGGTGAAAGTCATACTTGTTTTCTGACATTGGAATGGCACATGTTCACACAGGCCATGATTTTACAAAATAGTGAACCAAGTGAGGAGTACTCTGAGTTAAATGTTGCAAGTGCACTTTTTTAGGATAACCACTGTACAGAAGTTTCTATATTGTAACTTTTTGGGTTCAGGAGGAAATCACACTTGGTTTACTACGTTTCCATGAAACATGTTCATGCATGTCATTCCCTTCCAAAATCGTGAACCAAGAGAAGAGGACTCACAGTCATATGTAGCATGTGCACTTCTTTGGGAAGTCATATGTAGCATGTGCACTTCTTTGGGATAAGTATCCTACACATGTTTCTAGACTGTAATACTTTGTATTCTGGAGAAAACAACATTTGTTTTATGCTGATTCTACCAACTATGTTCCGCCTTGTAATGAGCTTGAAAATAGTGACCAAGCGAGGACGCCTCAAATTCAAATTTTTCACTTTCTCCTCTCACTGATAAGAATCCTGTAGATGTTCATGCATTGTAACTTTTATGTTCAGGAGAAATTCACACTGGTTTTCTGACGTTTTCATGGGATATGTTCACGTAGGCCTTGATTTTCCAAAAGAGTGAACCAAGTGAGGAGGACTGAGAGTCAAATGTTGGAGGTGCACTTCTTAGGAATAAGTATCCTGCAGAAGATTCTATAGTGTTACACTTTGTGTTCAGGGGAAGTTCATACTTGTTTTGCGACATTTGCATATAACATGTTCTCGTAGGCCATGATTTTCCAAAATAGTGAACCAAGTGGGGAGGGTTCAGAGTCAAATGTTGGATTTCACTTCTTAGGGATAAGTATCCTAGAGAGATTCCGATACTCCAACATTTGTATTCAGGCGAAAATCATACTTGTTTTGTGACATTTGAATGGCACATGATCACACAGGCCATGATTTTACAAAATAGTGAACCAAGTGAGGAGGAGTCTGAGTTAAATGTTGCAAGTGCACTTCTGTAGGAGAAGTATCTTACAGAAGTTTCTATATTGTAACTCTTTGTGTTCAGGAGGAAATCACACTTGTTTTATGACGTTTCCATGAAACACGTTCATGATTGTCGTTCCCTTCCAAAATAGTGAACCAAGTGAAGAGTACTCACAGTCACATGTAGCATGTGCACTTCTTTGGGAAGTCACATGTAGCATGTCACTTCTTTGGGAAGTCATATGTAGCATGTGCACTTCTTTGGGATAAGTATCCTACACAGGTTTGTAGACTGCAAAACTTTTTATTCTGTAGCAAACAACATTTGTTTTGCGCTGATTCTACCAACAATGTTCAGTCTTGTAATGAGGTTGAAAATGGTGACCAAGTGAGGAATCCAGAAATTCACATGTTTCACTATCTCTTCTCAGTGAAAAGAATCCTGTAGATGTTCATACATTATAATTTTTTATGTTCAGGAGAAATTCACACTGATATTGTGACATTTTCATGGAATATGTTCACGCAGGCCTTTATTTTCCAAAATAGTGAACCAAGTGAGGAGGACTGAGATTCAAACGTTGGAAGTGCACTTCTTAGGGATGTGTAACCTACAGAAGATTCTATACTGTAACTCTTTGTGATCAGGATAAAGTCACACTTGTTGTGCGACAGTCAATGGAACATTTACACTCAAGCCATGATATTCCAAGTAGTGAACCAAGAGAGAAGGCCTCAGAGTCAAATGTTGCAAGTGCTCTTCTTAGCAGTAAGTATCCCAGAAAAGTTTCTATATTGTAATTCTTTGTGTTCAGGACAGTATCACACTTGTTTTGCAATGTTTCCATGGAACATGTTTACTGAGGCTATGATTTTCCAAAATAGTGAACCAAGAGAGGAGGACTCAGAGTTAAATGTTGCAAGTGCACTTCTTAGTGGTAAGCATCCTAGGTAAGTTTCTATACTGTAACTGTTTGTGTTTAGTAGAAAATAACAGTTGTTGTGTCACATTTCCATGGAACATGTTCACAAATGCTATGATTTTCTAAAATACTGAACCAAGTGAGGAGGCCTCAGTGTCAAATGTTGGAAGTGCAACTCTTAGGGATAAGAATCCTACAGAAGTTTCTATACTGTACCTCTTTGTATTCTGCTGAAAATCACACTTGTTTTGCATCGTTCCCATGGAACCTATTCATGCAGGAGATGATTTCCAAAATAGTGAACCAAGCATGGAGAATTCAGAGTCAAATGTTAGAAATGCACTTCTTAGTGATAAGTATCCTAGAGAAGTTACACTGTAACATTTGTGTTCAGGAGAAAATCATAGTTGTTTTGTGACATTTGCATGGAACATGTTCACGCAGGACACGAATTTCCAAAATAGTGAACAAAGTGAGAAGAATTCAGAGTCAAATGTTGGAAGTGCACCTCTTAGGGATAAGTATCCTACAGAAGTTTGTATACTGTAACATTTGTGTTCAGGCGAAAATCATACTTGTTTTGTGACACTCGCATGGCACATGTTCACACAGGCCATGATTTTACGAAATAGTAAACCAAGTGAGGAGGACTCTGAGTCAAAGGTTGCAAGTGCACTTCTTTAGGATACGTGTCGTACTGAAGTTTCTATATTGTAACTCTTTGTGTATAGGAGGAAATCACACTTGTTTTATGACGTTTCCATGAACCATGTTCATGCATGTCATTCCCTTTCAAAATCATGAACCAAGTGAACAGGACTCACAATCATATGTAGCAGGTGCACTTCTTTGGGATAAGTATCCTACACAGGTTTCTAGACTGTAAAACTTTGTGTTCTGGAGAAAAAAACATTTGTTTTGTGCTGATTTTACCCACTATGCTCAGGCCTGTAATGAGCTAAAAAAATACTGACCAAGTGAGGAAGCGTCAAATTCACATGTTTCACTTTTACTTCTCAGTGATAAAAATCCTGTAGATGTTCATATCCTGTAACTTTTTATGTTCAGGAGAAATTCACACTGGTTTTGTGAGGTTTCCATGGAATATGTTCACGCAGGCCTTGATTTTCCAAAAGAGTGAACCAAGTGAGGAGGACTGAGACTCAAAAGTTAGAATTGCACTTCTTAGGGGTAAGTATCCTACAGAAGATTCTATACAGTAACACTTTTTGTTCAGGAGAAGATCATACTTTTTTTACAACATTTGCATATAACATGTTCATGCAGGCCATGATTTTCCAAAATAGTGAACCAAGTGAGGAGTGTTCAGAGTCAAATATTTCCCGTGCACTTCTTACTGGTAAGTATCCTAAGGAAGTTCCTGTACCATAACTCTTTCTGTTCAGGGGAAAATAACTGTTGTTGTGCCACATTTCCATGGAACATGTTGAAGCAGGATATGATGTTTCCAAAATAGTTAACCAAGTGAGGATGACTCAGAGTCAAATGTTGCAAGTGCACTTCTTTGGGATACATATCCTACAGAAGTTTCTATACTGTAACTCTTTGTGATCAGGAGAAAGTCACACTTGTTGTGTGACAGTCAATGGAACATTTACATGCAAGCCATGATATTCCAAAATAGTGAACCAAGAGAGAAGGAGTCAGAGTCAAATGTTGCACGTGCTCTTCTTAGCAGTAAGTATCCCACAAAAGTTTCTATACTGTAATTCTTTGTGTTCAGGTGAGTATCACACTTCTTTTGCAATGTTTCCATGAAACATGTTCACGCAGGCTAAGATTTTCCAAAATAGTGAACCAAGTGAGGAGGACTCAGAGTCAAATGTTGCAAGTGCACTTCTTAGTGGTAAGTATACTACGGAAGTTTCTATACTGTAACTGTTTGTGTTCAGGAGAAAATAACAGTTGTTGTGTGACATTTCCATGGAACACATTCATGAAGGCCATGATTTTCCAAAATAGTGAACCAAGTGTGGGGGATTCAGAGTCAAATGTTGGAATTCATTTCTTAGGGATAAGTATCCTAGAGAAGTTTCTATACTGTAACATTTGTGTTAAGATAAAAATCATACTTGTTTTGGGACATTTTCATAGAACATTTTCACGAAGGCCATGATTTTCCAAAATAGTGATCCAAGTGAGGAGGACTTAGAGTCAAATGTTGGAAATGCACTTCTTAGGGATAAGTATCCTACAGAAGTTTCTGTACTGTACCTCTCTGTGTTCTGCAGAAAATCACATTTGTTTTGCGTCGTTTCCATGGAACCTATTCATGCAGGAGATATTTTCCAAAATAGTGAACCAAGTGTGAAAGATTCAGAGTCAAATGTTGGAAGTGCACTTCTTAGTGATAAGTATCCTACAGAAGTTTCTACATTGTAACTTTTGTGTTCAGGAGAAAATCATATTTGTTTTGTGACATTTGCATGGAACATGTTCATGCAGGCCATGAATTTCCACAATAGTGAACCAAGTGAGGAGGATTCAGAGTCGAATGCTGGAAGTGCACTTCTTTGGGATAAGTATCCTACACAGGTTTCTATACTGTAAAACTTTGTATTCTGTAGAAAACAAAATTTGTTTTGTGCTGATTCTACCAACGATGTTCAGGCCTGTAATGAGCTTGAAAATAGTGACCAAGTGAGGAAGCCTCAAATTCACATGTTTCACTTTTACTTCTCAGTGATACGAATTCTGTACATGTTCATACATTGTTACTTTTTATGTTCAGGGAAAAACCACACTGGTTTAGTGACGTTTTTATGAAATATGTTCACGCAGGCCTTGATTTTCCAAAATAGTGAACCAAGTGAGGAGGACTGAGAGTCAAATGCTGGAAGTGCGCCTCTTAGGGATAAGTATCCTACAGAAGTTTGTATACTGTAACATTTGCGATCAGGATAAAATCATACTTGTTTTGTGAAACTTGCATGGCACATGTTCACACAGGCCATGATTTTACAAAATAGTGAACCAAATGAGGAGTATTCTACAGAAGTTTCTACACTGTAACTTTTGTGTTTAGGAGAAAATCATACTTGTTTTGTGACATTTGCATGGCACATGTTCATGCAGGCCATGAATTTCCAAAATAGTGAACCAAGTGAGGAGGATTCAGAGTCAAATGCTGATAGTGCACCTCTTAGGGATAAGTATCCTACAGAAGTTTGTATACAGTAACATTTGCATTCAGGAGAAAATAATACTTGTTTTGTGAAACTTGCATGGTACATGTTCACACAGGCCATGATTTTACAAAATAGTGACCCAAATGAGGAGGACTCAGAGTCAAATGTTGGAAGTGCACTTCTTAGGGATGAGTATCCTATAGAAGTTTCTATTCTGTACCACTTTGTGTTCTGGAGAAAATCACATTTGTTTTGCGACGTTTCCATTGAACCTGTTCATGCAGGACATGTTTTCCAAAATAGTAAACCATGTGCAGATGATTCAGAGTCAAATCATGCAAGTGCACTTCGTTGGGATACGTATCCTACAGAAGTTTCTATACTGTAACTCTTTGTGATCAGGTGAAAGTCACACTTGTTGTGCGACAGTCAATGGAACATTTACACGCAAGCCATGATATTCCAAAATAGTGAACCAAGAGAGGACTCAGAGTCAAATGTTGGAAGTGCACTTCTTAGGGATTACTATCCTAGAGAAGTTTACACACTGTAACATTTGCATTCAGGAGAAAATCATACTGGTTTTGTGACATTTGCATGGAACATGTTCACGCAGGCCATGAATTTCCAAAATAGTGAACCAAGTGAGGAGGGTTCAGAGTCAAATGCTGGAAGTGCACCTCTTAGGGATAAGTATCCTTAAGAAGTTTGTATGCTGTAACATTTGCGTTCCGGAGAATATCATACTTGTTTTGTGACACTTGCATGGCACATGTTCACACAGGCCATGATTTTACAAAATAGTGAACCAAGTGAGAAGGACTCTGAGTCAAATATTGCAAGTACAATTCTTTAGTATAAGTTTCATACAGAAGTTTCTGTACTGTAACTCTTTGTGTTCAGGAGAAAATAACAGTTGTTGTGTGACATTTCCAAGGAAGATGTTCATGAAGACCATGATTTTCCAAAATAGTGAACCAAGAGAGAAAAACTCAGAGTCAAATGTTGCAAGTACACTTCTTTGGGATACGTATCCTACAGAAGTTTCTATACTGTAACTCTTTGTGATCAAGAGAAAGTCACACTTGTTGTGTGACAGTCAATGGAACATTTACACGCAAGCCATGATATTCCAAAATAGTGAACCAAGAGAGAAGGACTCAGAGTCAAATGTTGCAAGTGCTCTTCTTAGTGGTAAGTATCCCACAAAAGTTTCTATACTGTCATTCTTTGTGTTCAGGAGAGTACCATAGTTATTTTACAATGTTTCCATGGAACATGTTCACACAGGCTATGATTTTCCAAAATAGTGAACCAAGTGAGGAGGACTCAGAGTCAAATGTTACAAGTGCACTTCTTAGTGGTAAGTATCCCACGGAAGTTTCGATACTGTAACTATTTGTGTTCAGGAGAAAATTTCACTTGTTGTGTGACATTCCCATGGAACACGTTCACGAAGGCCATGATTTTCCAAAATAGTGAACCAAGTGCCGAGGATTCAGAGTCAAATGTTGGAATTTCACGTCTTGGTGTAAGTATCCTAGAGAAGTTTCTACACTGTAACATTTGTGCTCAGGCGAAAATCATACTTGTTTGGGATATTTTCATAGAACAGGTTCAAGAAGGCCATGATTTTCCAAAATAGTGAACCAAGTGTGGAGGACTCAGAGTCAAATGTTCGACGTGCACTTCGTAGGGATGAGTATCCTACAGAAGTTTCTTTACTGTATCTCTTTGTGTTGTGCAGAAAATCACACTTGTTTTGCAACGTTTCCATGGAACCTATTCACGAAGGAGATGATTTCCAAAATAGTGAACCAAGTGCGGAGAATTCAGAGTCAAATGTTGGAAGTGCACATCTTAGGGATAAGTATCCTAGAGAAATTTCTACACTGTACCACTTTGTGTTCTGCAGAAAATTACACTTGTTTGCAACATTTCCATGGAACCTATTCTTGCAGGAGATGATTTCCAAAATGGTGAATCAAGTGCGGAGGATTCAGAGTCAAATGCTGGAAGTGCACTTCTTAGGGATAAGTATCCTACAGAAATTTGAATACTGTAACATTTGCATTTAGGAGAAAATCATACTTCTTTTGTGACATGTGCCTGGCCCATGTTCACTCAGGCCATGATTTTACAAAATAGTGAACCAAGTGAGAGGGACTCTGAGTCAAATGTTACAAGTGCACTTCTCTAGGATAAGTGTCCTACAGAAGTTTCTATATTGTAACTCTTTGTGTTCAGGAGGAAATCACACTTGTACGATGTTTCCATGAAACATGTTCATGCATGTCATTCCCTTCCAAAATCGTGAACCAAGTGAAGAGGACGCACAGTCATATGTAGCATGTGCACTTCTTTGGGATAAGTATTCTACACAGGTATCTAGACTGTAAAACTTTGTGTTCTGGAGAAAACAACATTTGTTTTGTGCTGATTCTAGCAACTATGTTCAGGCCTGTAATGAGCTTTAAAATAGTGACCAAGTGAAGAAGCTTCAAATTCACTTGTTTCCCTTTCACTTCTCAGTGATAAGAATCCTGTAGATGTTCATACGTTGTAACTTTTTATGTTCAGGAGAAAATCACACTGGTTTTGTGACGTTTTCATGGAATATGTTCACGCAGGCCTTCATTTTCCAAAATAGTGAACCAAGTGAAAAGGACTGAGAGTCAAATGTTGGAAGGGATAAGTATCCTACAGAAGATTCTATACAGTAACACTTTGTGTTCAGGAGAAGGTCTTACTTGTTTTGCATCATTTGCATATAACATGTTCAGGCAGGCCATGATTTTCCAAAATAGTGAACAAAGGGAGGAGTCAAATATAGCACGTGCACTTCTTACTGGTAAGTATCCGACTGAAGTTCCTATACTGTAACTCTTTGTGTTCAGGAGAAAGTCACACTTGTTGTGCGACAGTCAATGGAACATTTACATGCAAGCCATGATATTCCAAAGTAGTGAACCAAGAGAGAAGAACTCAGAGTCAAATGATGCAAGTGCTCTTCTTAGCGGTAAGTAACTCCCACAAGTTTCTATACTGTAATTCTTTGTGTTCAGGAGAGTATCACACTTGTTTGGCAATGTTTCCATGGAACATATTCACGCAGGCTATGATTTTCCAAAATAGTGAACCAAGTGACGAGGACTCAGAGTCGAATTTTGGAAGTGCACTTCTTAGTGGTAAGTATCCTATGGAAGTTTCTATACTGTAACTGTTTGTGTTCAGGAGAAAATAACAGTTGTTGTGCCCCATTTCCATGGAAAATGTTGAAGCAGGCCATGATTTTTCCAAAATAGTTAACCAAGCGCGGATGACTCAGAATCAAATGTTGCAAATGCACTTCTTTGGGACATGTATCCTACAGAAGTTTCTATACCGTAAATCTTTGTGATCAGGAGAAAGTCACAGTTGTTGTGGGACAGTCAATGGAATATTTACACGCAAGCCATGATATTGCAAAATAGTGAACCAAGAGAGAAGGACTCAGAGTCAAATGTTGCAAGTGCCCTTCTTAGCAGTAACCAACAGAAGTTTCTATATGTAAATCTTTTTGTTCAGCAGTGTATCACACTTGTTCTGCAATGTTTCCATGGAACATGTTCACGCACTATGATTTTCCAAAATAGTGAACCAAGTGAACAGGACTCACAGTCAAATGTCACATGTGCACTTCTTTGGGATAAATATCCTACAAAGGTTTCTAGACTGTAAAACTTTGTGTAATGGAGAAAACAACATTTATTTTTGTGCTGATTCTACCAACTATGTTCAGGTCTGAAATGAGCTTGAAAATAGTGACCAAGTGAGGAAGAGTCAAATTCACATGTTTCACTTTCACTTCTCAATGATAAGAATCCTGTAGATGTTCATACGTTGTCACTTTTTTTGTTCAGGAGAAAATCAAACTGGTTTTGTGATGTTTTCATGAAATATGTTCACTCAGGCCTTGATTTTCCAAAATAGTGAACCAAGTGAGGAGGACTGAGAATCAAATGTTGGAAGTACACTTCTTAGGGTTAAGTATCCTACAGAAGATTCTATACTGTAACACTTTGTTTTCAGGAGAAGATCATACTTCTTTTGCAACATTTGCATATAACATGTTCATGCAGGCATTGATTTTCCAAAATAGTGAACCAAGTGAGGAGGACTAAGAGTCAAATGTTGCAAGTGCTCTTCTTAGCGGAATGTATCCCACAAAAGTTTCTATACTGTAATTCTTTCTGTTCAGGAGATTATCACACTTGGTTTGCAATGTTTCCATGGAACATGTTCACGCAGGCTATAATTTTCCAAAATACTGAAAAAAGTGAGGAGGACTCAGAGTCAAATGTTGCAAGTGTACATCTTTAAGATAAGTATCATACAGAAGTGTCTATATTATAACTCTTTGTGTTCAGGAGGAAATCACACTTGTTGTACGACGTTTCCATGAAACATGTTCATGCATGTCATTCCCTTCCAAAATAGTGAACCAAGTGAAGAGGACTCACAGTCATATGTAGAATGTGCACTTCTTAGAAGTCATATGTAGCATGCGCACTTCTTTGGGATAAGTATCTTACACATGTTTATGGACTGTAAAACTTTTTCCAAAATAGTGAACCAAGTGAGGAGGAGTGAGAGTCAAATGTTGGAAGTGCACTTCTTAGGGTTAAGTATCCTACAGAAGATTCTAATCTGTAACACTTTGTGTTCAGGAGAAGATCATATTTGTTTTGCCACATTTGCATATAACATGTTAATGCAGGCCATGATTTTCCAAAATAGTGAACCAAGTGCGGGGGATTCAGAGTCAATTGTTAAAATTTCACTTCTTAGGGATAAGTATCTTGAGAAGTTTCTATACTGTAACATTTGTGTTCAGGCGAAAATTATATTTGTTTTGGGACATTTTCATAGAACATGTTTACGAAGTCCATGATTTTCCAAAATAGTGAACGAAGTTAGGAGGACTCTGAGTCAAATACTGCAAAAGCACTTCTTTAGGATAAGTATCTTACAGAAGTTTTTATACTGAAACTCTTTGTGTTCAAGAGGAATTCACACTTGTTGTAAGACGTTTCCATGAAACATGTTCATGCATGTCATTCCCTTCCAAAATAGTGAACCAAGTGAAGAGGATTCACAGTCATATGTAGCATGTGCACTTCTTTGGGAAGTCACATGTAGCTTGTGCACTTCTTTGGGATAAGTATCCTACACAGGTTTATAGACTGTAAAACTTTGTATTCTGGAGAAAATAACATTTGTATTGTGCTGATTCTACCAACAATGTTCAGGCCTGTAATGAGCTTGAAAATAGTAACAAGTGAGGAAGAGTCAAATTCACATGTTTCACTTTCACTTCTCAGTGATAAGAATCCTGTAGATGTTCATAGGTTGTAACTTTTTATGTTCAGGAGAAAATCACACTGGTTTTGTGACATTTTCATGGAATATGTTCACTCAGGCCTTCATTTTCCATAATAGTGAACCAAGTGAGGAGCACTGAGAGTCAAATGTTGGAAGTGCACTTCTCAGGGATAAGTATCCTACAGAAGATTCTATAGTGTTACACTTTGTGTTCAGGAGAAGATCACACTTGTTTTGCAATGTTTTCATGGAACATGTTCACGCAGGCTATAATTTTCCAAAATAGTGAACCAAGTGAGGAGGACTCAGAGTCAAATGTTTAAATTTCACTTCTTAGGGATAAGCAACCTAGAGAAGTTTCTCTATTTCCACATTTGTGTTCAGGCGAAAATCATACTTGTTTTGGGATATTTTCATAGAACATGTTCATGAAGGCCATAATTTTCCAAAATATTGAACCAAGTGAGGAGGAGTCAGAGTCAAATGTTGGAAGTGCACCTCTTAGGGATGAGTATCCTACAGAAATTGCTATACTGTACCTCTTTGTGTTCTACAGAAAATCACACTTGTTTTGCGACATTTCCATGGAAGCTATTCATGCATGAGATGATTTCCAAAATTGTGAACCAAGTGAAGAAGACTCACAGATATATGTAGCATGTGCACTTCTTTGGGATAAATATCCTACACAGGTTTCTAGACTGTAAAACTTTGTGTTCTGGAGAAAACAACATTGTATAATGTAACTCTGAGTTCAGGAGAAAATCACACTGCTTATACAATGTTTCCATTGAACAGGATCAAGTTCGCCATTGCCTTCCAAAATAGTGTACTAAGAAAGGAGGACACAGAGTCTAATGTTGCAAGTGCACTTCCTAGGGATAAGTATCCTACAGGAGTATCTATACTGTATCTCTTTGGGTTCTGGAAAATCAACGTTGTTTTTAACGTTTCCATGAAACATGTTCATGCATGTCATTCCCTTCCAAAAGAGTTAACCAAGTGAAGAGGAATCACAATTTCAGTGACACAAGTGTGGACAACCAAGACTAATTAGGACCAGGTGTTTCTAATTAGCAATTTTAGAGACACAAGTGTGGGCATCATGGCTAATTAGGACCAGGTATTTCTAATTTACAATTTCAGTGACACAGGTGTGGACAATCAAGGCTAATTAGGACCAGGTGTTTCTAATTAGCAATTTCAGTGACACAGATGTGGGCAATCAAGACTAATTAAGACCTGGTTAATTAAATTGGCAATTTCAGAGAAACAGGTGTGAGCAATCAAGGCTAATTAGGACCAGGTGTATTTAATTGACAATTTCAGTGACACAGGTATGGGCAATCAAGGCTAATTAGGACCAGGTGTTTACAATTAGCAGTATGAGTGACACAGGTGTGGGCAATCAAGGCAAATTAGGACAAGGTGTTGCTACTTAGGAGTATGAGTGACAACTGTGTGGACAATCAAGGCTAATTAGGACAAGGTGTTTCTAATTAGCAATTTCAGTGACAATGGTGTGGGCAATCAAGGCTATTTAGGACCAGGTGTTTCTAATTAGCAGTTTCAGTGACACAGGTGTGGGCAATCAAGGCTAATTAGGACCAGATTTTTGTAATTAGCAATTTGAGTGACCCAGATGTTGGAAATCAAGGCTAATTAGGACCAGGTATTTCCCATTAGCAATTTCAGTGACACAGGTGTGGGCCATTAAGGATAATTAGGACCAGGGATTTCCCATTAGCAATTTAAGCAACAGAGGTGTGGGCCATCAAGGCTAATTAGGACCAGGTGTTTCACATTACCAATTTCAGTGACACAGGTGTGCGCAATCAAGGATAATTACGACCAGGTGTTGCCCATTAGCAATTTGAGCAACACAGGTGTGACTAATCAAGCCGAACTAAGACCAGGTGTTTCTACTTAGCAATTTGAGAGACACTGGTGTGGCAAATCAAGGCTAATTAGGACCAGGTATTTCCCATTAGTAATTTGAGCAACCCAGGTGTGGGCAATCAAGGCGAATTATGATCAGGTGTTACCCATTAGCAATTTGAAAGACAGGTGTGGGCAACCAAGGTAATGAGGAGCACCTGTTTCCCATTAGCAATTTCAGCGACACAGGTGTGGGCAATTCAGGCTAATGAGGACCAGGTGTTCCCTACTAGCAATTTCAGTGACACAGGTGTGCTCAATCAAGGCTAATGAGGACCAGGTGTTTCCCATTAGCAATTTCAGGGACACAGGTGTGGGCTGTGAAGGCTAATTAGGAGCAGGTGTTTCTAAATGGCAATTTCACTGACACAGGTGTGGGCAATCAAGGCTAATTAGGACCAGATTTTTCCCATTAGGAATTTCAGTGACACAGGTGTGGGCAATCAACACTAATTTGGACCACGTGTTTCCCATTAGCAATTTCAGTGACACAGGTGTGGGCAATCAAGTATAAATAGGAACAGGTGTTTCCAATTACCAATTTCAGTGACACAGGTGTGGGCAATCAAGGCTAATTAGGACCAGGTGTTTCTAATTAGCAATTTCAGTGACACAGGTTTGGGCAATCAAGGCTAATTAGGACCTGGTGTTTCCAATTAGGAATTTCAATTACACAGGTGTGGGCAATCAAGGCAAATCAGGACCAGGTGTTTCGAATTAGAAATTACAGTTACACAGGTGTGGGCAATCAAGGCTAATTAGGACCAGGTGTTTCCAATTAGCAATTTCAGTGACACAGGGGTGGGTAATTAAGGCTAAATAGGAGCAGGTGTTTCTAAATGGCAATTTCAGTGACACAGGTGTGGTTCATCAAGGCTAATTACGACCAGGTGTTTCCCCTTAGCAATTTCAGTGTCAGAGGTGTGGGCCATCAAGGCTAATTAGGACCAGGTGTTTCCCATTAGCAATTGAAGTGACACAGTTGTGGGCCACCAAGGATAATTAGTACCAGGTGTTTCCCTTTAGCAATTTCAGTGACAAAGATGTGGGCCACCAACATTAATTAGGACCAGGTGTTTCCCATTAGCAATTTAAGTGACACAGGTGTCCGCCATTAAGGCTAATTAGGACCAGGTGTTTCCTATTAGCAATTTCAGTGACACAGGTGTGGGCAATCAAGACTCATTAGGACCAGGTGTTTCCCATTAGCAATTTCAGTGACACAGGTGTGGGCCATGAAGGCTAATTAGGAGCAGGTGTTTCTAAATAACAATTTCAGTGACCCAAGTGTGGGCAACCAAGGCTAATTAGGTCCAGATGTTTCCCATTACCAATTTCAGTGACACAGGTGTCAGCCACCAAGTTTAATTAGGACAAGTTGTTTCCCATTACCAATATCAGTGACACAGGTTTGGGACATCAAGGCTAATTAGGACCAGGTGTTTCCCCTTAGCAATTTCAGTGACAAGAGTGCTGGTAATCAAGCCTAATGAGGACCAGGTGTTGTCCATTAGCAATTTCGGGGACAGAGGTGTGGGTCGTGAAGACTAATTAGGGGCAGGTGTTTCTAAATGGCAATTTCAGTGACACAGGTTTAGGCAATCAAGGCTAATTAGGAACAGATGTTTCCCATTAGCAATTTCAGTGACACAGGTGTGGGCAATAAATGCTAATTAAGAACAGGTGTTTCCCATTAACAATTTCAGTGACACATGGGTTGACAATCAAGAATAATTAGGACCAAGTGTTTCCCATTACCAATTTCAGTGACACAGGTGTGGGCAATCAAGGATAATTAGGACCAGGTGTATCTAATTAGCAATTTGAGTGACATAGGTGTGGACAATCAAGGCTAATTAGGACCAGGTGTTTCCAATTAGCAATTTCATTGTCACAGGTGTGGGCGATCAAGAATAATTAGGACCAGGTATTTCCATTTAGCAATTTCAATGACACAGGTGTGGGCAATCAAGGCTAATTAGGACCAGGTGATTCGAATTAGAAATTTGAGTGACACAGGTGTGGGCAATCAAGGCTAATTAGGACCAGGTGTTTCCAATTAGCAATTTCAGTGACACAGGTGTGGGAAATCAAGGCTAATTAGGACCAGGTGTTTCAATTAGCAATTTCAGTGACACACGTGTGGGAAATCAAGGCTAATTAGGACCAGGTGGTTCCCATTAGCAATTTCAGAGACACAGGTGTGGGCTGTTAAAGCTAATTAGGACCAGGTGGTTCGCATTAGCAATTTCAGTGACACAGGTGTGGGCTGTGAAGGCTAAATAGGAGCAGGTGTTTCTAAACAGCAATTTCAGTGACACAGTTGTGGTCAATCAAGGCCAATTAGGACCAGATTTTTCCCATTAGCAATTTCAGTGACACAGGTGTGGGCTGTGAAGGCTAAATAAGAGCAGGTGTTTCTAAATGGCAATTTCAGTGACACAGGTGTGGTCAATCAAGGCTAATTAGGACCAGATTTTTCCCATTAGCTATTTCAATGACACAGGTGTGGGCAATCAATGCTATTTAGGACCAGGTGTTTCCCCTTAGCAATTTCAGTAACACAGGTGTGGGCAATCAAGGCTAATTAGGACCAGGTGTTTCTAATTAGCAATTTCAGTGACAGGTGTGAGCAATCAAGCCTAATTCGGACAAGGTGTTTCCCATTAGCAATTTCAGTGACACAGGTGTGGGCAATCAAAGCAAATTAGGATCAGGTGTTTCTAAGTAGCAGTTTGAGTGACACAGGTGTGGGCAATCAAGGCTATTTGGGACCAGGTGTTTCCAATTGGCAATTTGATTAACACACGTGTGGGCCATCAAGGCTAATTATGACCAGGTGTTTCCAAATAGCAATTTCAGGGACACAGGTGAGGGCAATCAAGGCTAATTAGGACCAGGTGTTTCCCATTACCAATTTCAGTGACACAGGTGGGGGCAATCAAGGCTAATTAGGACCAGGTGTTTCCCATTACCAATTTCAGTGACACAGGTGGGGGCAATCAAGGCTAATTAGGACCAGGGTTCATAAATAATTTCACTGATTATGGCTTTGGCAATTAAGTCTAATTAAGACTTGGTGTATTAAATTAGCAATTTCATAGACACAGGTGTGGGCAATCAAGCTAATTAGGACCAGGTGTTTCTAATTAGATGTTTCACTGACAAGGGTGAAGGCAATTAAGGCTAATTAGGACCAGGTGTTTCCAATTAGCAATTTCAGTGACACAGGTGTGGGAAATCAGGGCTAATTAGGACCAGGTGTTTCCAATTAGCAATTTCAATGACATGGGTGTGGGCAATGTGGGCTAATTAGAACCAGGTGTTTCTAAATGGCAATTTCAGTGACACAGGGGTGGTCAATCAAGGCTAATTAGGACCAGATTTTTCCCATTAGAAATTTCAGTGACACAGATGTGGGCAATCAATGCTAATTAGGGCCAGGTGTTTCCCCTTAGCAATTTCAGTGACACAGGTGTGGGCAATCAAGTCTAATTAGGACCAGGTGTTTCCCCTTAGCAATTTCAGTGACACAGGTGTGGGCAATCAAGGCTAATTAGGACCAGGTGTTTCTAATTAGCAATTTCAGTGACAGGTGTGAGAAATCAAGCCTAATTCGGACAAGGTGTTTCCCATTAGCAATTTCAGTGACACAGGTGTGGGCAATCAAGGCAAATTAGGATCAGGTGTTTCTAAGTAGCAGTTTGAGTGACACAGGTGTGGGCAATCAAGGCTATTTGGGACTAGGTTTTTCCAATTAGCAATTTGAGTAACACACGTGTGGGCCATCAAGGCTAATTAGGACCAGGTGTTTCCAATTAGCAATTTCAGGGACACAGGTGAGGGCAATCAAGGCTAATTAGGACCAGGTGTTTCCCATTACCAATTTCAGTGACACAGGTGGGGGCAATCAAGGCTAATTAGGACGAGGGTTCACAAATAATTTCACTGATTACAGCTTTGACAATTAAGTCTAATTAAGACTTGGTGTATTAAATTAGCAATTTCATAGACACAGGTGTGGGCAATCAGGCTAATTAGGACCAGGTGTTTCTAAATAGATGTTTCACTGACAAGGGTGAAGGCAATTAAGGCTAATTAGGACCAGTTGTTTCTAATTAGCAGGTTCAGTGACACAGGCGTGGGCAATCAAGGCTAATTAGGACAACGTGTTTCCAAATACCAATTTCAGTGACATAGTTGTGGGCAATCAAGGCTAATTAGGACCAGGTGTTTCCAATTATCAATTTCAGTGACACAGGCGTGGGAAATCAGGGCGAATTAGGACCAGGTGTTATCAATTAGCAATTTCAATGACACAGGTGTGGGCAATCAAGGCTAATCAGGACCAGGTGTTTCCCATTACCAACCTCAGTGACACAAGTGTGGGTAATCAAGGCTAATTAGGACCAGGTGTTTTCAATTAGTAATTTGAGTGACACAGGTGTGGGCAATCAAGGCTAATTAGGACCACGTGTTTCTAATTAGCAATTTCAGTGACACAGGTGTGGGCAATCAAGGCTAATTAGGACCAGGTGTTTCTAAGTAGCAGTTTGAGTGACACAGGTGTTGGCCATCAAGGCTATTTAGGACCATGTGTTTCCAATTAGCAATTGGAGTGTCACAGGTGTGGGCCATCAAGGCTAATTAGGACCAGGTGTTAACAATTAACAATTTCAGGGACACATGTGTGGAGGATCAAGGCTAATTAGGACCAGGTGTTTCCAATTAGCAATTTCAGTGACACAGGTGTGAGCAATCAAGGCTAATTAGGACCAGGTGTTTCCAATTAGCAATTGCAGTGACACAGGTGTGAGCGATGTGGGCTAATTAGAACCAGGTGTTTCTAATTAGCGATTTCAGTGACACAGGTGTGGGCAATCAAGGCTAATTAGGACCAGGTGTTTCCAATGAGGAATTTCAATTACTCAGGAATGGGCATACAAGGCTAATTAGGAACAGGTGTTTCCCCTTAGCAATTTCAGTGACACAGGTTTGGGCCATCAATGCTAATTAGGACCAGGTGTTTCCCATTAGCCATTTCAGTGACACAGGTGTGGGCTATCAATGCTAATTAAGTCCAGGTGTATGTAATTAGCAGTTTCAGTGACACAGGTGAGGGCAATCAAGGCTAATTAGCACCAGGTTTCTAATTAGCAATTTCAGTGACACAGGTGTGGGCAATCAAAGCTAATTAGGACCAGGTGTTTCTAATTACCAATTTGAGTGAAACCAGTATGGGCAATCAAAGCTAATTAGAACCAGGTGTTTGTAATTAGCAATTTCAGTGACACAGGTGTGGGCAATCAAGGCTAATTAGAACCAGGTGTTTCCCATTACCAATTTCAGTGACACAGGTTGGGGCAATCAAGGCTAATTAGGACCAGGGTTCATACATGATTTCAGTGATTACAGTTTTGGCAAGTAAGTCTAATTAAGACCTGGTGTATTAAATTAGCAATTTCAGTGACACAGGTGTGGGCAATCAAGGCTAATTAGGACCAGGTGTTTCCAATTAGCAATTTCAGTGACACAGGTGTGGGAAATCAGGGCTAATTAGGACCAGGTGTTTCCAATTAGCAATTTCAATGACATGGGTGTGGGCAATGTGGGCTAATTAGAACCAGGTGTTTCTAAATGGCAATTTCAGTGACACAGGGGTGGTCAATCAAGGCTAATTAGGACCAGATTTTTCCCATTAGAAATTTCAGTGACACAGATGTGGGCAATCAATGCTAATTAGGGCCAGGTGTTTCCCCTTAGCAATTTCAGTGACACAGGTGTGGGCAATCAAGTCTAATTAGGACCAGGTGTTTCCCCTTAGCAATTTCAGTGACACAGGTGTGGGCAATCAAGGCTAATTAGGACCAGGTGTTTCTAATTAGCAATTTCAGTGACAGGTGTGAGAAATCAAGCCTAATTCGGACAAGGTGTTTCCCATTAGCAATTTCAGTGACACAGGTGTGGGCAATCAAGGCAAATTAGGATCAGGTGTTTCTAAGTAGCAGTTTGAGTGACACAGGTGTGGGCAATCAAGGCTATTTGGGACTAGGTTTTTCCAATTAGCAATTTGAGTAACACACGTGTGGGCCATCAAGGCTAATTAGGACCAGGTGTTTCCAATTAGCAATTTCAGGGACACAGGTGAGGGCAATCAAGGCTAATTAGGACCAGGTGTTTCCCATTACCAATTTCAGTGACACAGGTGGGGGCAATCAAGGCTAATTAGGACGAGGGTTCACAAATAATTTCACTGATTACAGCTTTGACAATTAAGTCTAATTAAGACTTGGTGTATTAAATTAGCAATTTCATAGACACAGGTGTGGGCAATCAGGCTAATTAGGACCAGGTGTTTCTAAATAGATGTTTCACTGACAAGGGTGAAGGCAATTAAGGCTAATTAGGACCAGTTGTTTCTAATTAGCAGGTTCAGTGACACAGGCGTGGGCAATCAAGGCTAATTAGGACAACGTGTTTCCAAATACCAATTTCAGTGACATAGTTGTGGGCAATCAAGGCTAATTAGGACCAGGTGTTTCCAATTATCAATTTCAGTGACACAGGCGTGGGAAATCAGGGCGAATTAGGACCAGGTGTTATCAATTAGCAATTTCAATGACACAGGTGTGGGCAATCAAGGCTAATTAGCACCAAGTGTTTCTACTTCCCAGTTTGAGTGACACCTGTGTGGGCAATCAAGGCTATTTAGGACTAAGTGTTTGCAACTAACAGTTTGAGTGACACAGGTGTGGGCAATCAAGGCTAATTAGGACCACGTGTTTCTAAGTAGCAATTTCAATGACACAGGTGTGGGCAATCAAGGCTAATTAGGACCAGGTACTTCCAATTAGAAAATTTAGTGACACAAGTGTGGTAAATCAAGGCTAATTAGCAACAGGTGTTTCCAATTAGCAGTTTCAGTGGCAGAGGTGTGGGCAATCAAGGCTAATTAGGACCAGGTATTTCCCATTAGAAATTTCAGTAACAAAGGTTTGGGCAATCAAGGCTAATTAGGACCAGGGATCATAAAGAATTTCAGTGATAACAGTGTTGGCAAACAAGTCTAATTAAGACCTGGTGTCTTAAATTACCCATTTCAGTGACACAGGTGTGGGTAATCAAGGCTAATTAAGACCAGGTGTTTCCCATTAGCAATTTCAGTGACTCAGGTGTGGGCAATCAAGGTTAATTAGGACCTGGTGTTTCTAATTAGCAGTTTTAGTGACACAGGTGTGGGTAATCAAGGCTATTTAGGACCAGGTGTTTCCAATTTGCAGTTTGAGGGACACAGGTGTGGGCAATCAAGGATAATTTTGACCAGGTGTTTCTAAGTAGAAAATTCAGTGACACAGGTGTGGGCAATGAAGGCTAATTAGGACCACCTGTCTCCCATTAGCAATTTCAGAGACACAGGTTTGGGCAATCAAGGCTAATTAGGACCAGGTGTTTCTAATTACAAATTTGAGTGAGACTGGTGTGGGGAATCAAGGCTAATTAGGACCAGGTGTTTCTAATTACCAAATTGAGTGACACAGGTGTGGGCAATCAAGGCTAATTAAGACCAAGGTACACAAATAATTTCAGTGATTAGAGTGTTGGCAATCAAGACTAATTAAGACCTGGTGTCTTAAATTACCCATTTCAGTGACACAGGTGTGGGTAATCAAGGCTAATTAGGACCAGGTGTTTCCAATTAGCAATTTGAGTAACACAGGTGTGGGGAATTAAGACTAATTATGACCAAGTTTTTTCAATTAGCAATTTCAAGGACACAGGCGAGGGCAATCAAGGCTAATTAGGACCAGGTGTTTCCCATTACCAACCTCAGTGACACAAGTGTGGGCAATCAAGGCTAATTAGGACCAGGTGTTTCCAATTAGCACTTTCAAAGACACAGGCATGGGTAATCAAGGCTAAATAGGACCAGGTGTTTACAATTAGCAATTTCAGGGACACTGGCATGGGCAATCAAGGCTAATTACGACTGACCAGGTGTTTCCAATTAGCAATTTCATCCACACAGGTGTGGGCAATCAAGGCTAATTAGGACCAGGTGTTTCCAATTAGCAATTTCATGGTCACAGGTGTGGGAGATCAAGAATAATTAGGACCAGGTATTTCCATTTAGCAATTTCAATGACACAGGTGTGGGCAATCAAGGCCAATTAGGACCAGATTTTTCCCATTAGCAATTTCAGTGACACAGGTGTGGGCTGTGAAGGCTAAATAAGAGCAGGTGTTTCTAAATGGCATTTCAGTGACACAGGTGTGGTCAATCAAGGCTAATTAGGACCAGATTTTTCCCATTAGAAATTTCAGTGACACAGGTGTGGGTAATCAACGCTAATTAGGACCAGGTGTTTCCCCTTAGCAATTTCAGTGACACAGGTGTGGGCAATCAAGGCTAATTAGGACCAGGTGTTTCTAATTAGCAATTTCAGTGACAGGTGTGAGAAATCAAGCCTAATTCGGACAAGGTGTTTCCCATTAGCAATTTCAGTGACACAGGTGTGGGCAATCAAGGCTATTTGGGACCAGGTTTTTCCAATTAGCAATTTGAGTAACACACGTGTGGGCCATCAAGGCTAATTAGGACCAGGTGTTTCCAATTAGCAATTTCAGGGACACAGGTGAGGGCAATCAAGGCTAATTAGGACCAGGTGTTTCCCATTACCAATTTCAGTGACACAGGTGGGGGCAATCAAGGTTAATTAGGACCAGGGTTCACAAATAATTTCACTGACTACAGCTTTGACAATTAAGTCTAATTAAGACTTGGTGTATTAAATTAGCAATTTCATAGACACAGGTGTGGGCAATCAGGCTAATTAGGACCAGGTGTTTCTAACTAGATGTTTCACTGACACGGGTGAAGGCAATTAAGGCTAATTAGGACCAGGTGTTTCTAATTAGCAGGTTCAGTGACACAGGCGTGGGCAATCAAGGCTAATTAGGACAAAGTGTTTCCAAATACCAATTTCAGTGACATATTTGTTGGCAATCAAGGCTAATTAGGACCAGGTGTTTCCAATTATCAATTTCAGTGACACAGGCATGGGAAATCAGGGCTAATTAGGACCAGGTGTTTCCAATTAGCAATTTCAATGACACAGGTGTGGGCAATCAAGGCTAATCAGGACCAGGTGTTTCCCATTACCAACCTCAGTGACACAAGTGTGGGCAATCAAGGCTAATTAGGACCAGGTGTTTTCAATTAGTAATTTGAGTGACACTGGTTTGGGCAATCAGGGCTAATTAGGACCAAATGTTTCTAATTAGCAATTTCAGTGACACAGGTGTGGGCAATCAAAGCTAATTAGAACCAGGTGTTTCTAAGTAGCAGTTTGAGTGACACAGGTGTTGGCCATCAAGGCTATTTAGGACCATGTGTTTCCAATTAGCAATTGGAGTGTCACAGGTGTGGGCCATCAAGGCTAATTAGGACCAGGTTTTAACAATTAGCAATTTCAGGGACACATGTGTAGAGGATCAAGGCTAAGTAGGACCAGGTGTTTCCAATTAGCAATTTCAGTGACACAGGTGTGAGCAATCAAGGCTAATTAGGACCAGGTGTTTCCAATTAGCAATTGCAGTGACACAGGTGTGAGCGATGTGGGCTAATTAGAACCAGGTGTTTCTAATTAGCGATTTCAGTGACACAGGTGTGGGCAACAAAGGCTAATTAGGACCAGGTGTTTCCAATGAGGAATTTCAATTACCTCAGGAATGGGCATACAATGCTAATTAGGACCAGGTGTTTCCCCTTAGAAATTTCATGGACACAGGTTTGGGCCATCAATGCTAATTAGGACCAGGTGTTTCCCATTAGCCATTTCAGTGACACAGGTGTGGGCAATCAATGCTAATTAAGTCCAGGTGTTTGTAATTAGCAGTTTTAGTGACACAGGTGAGGGCAATCAAGGCTAATTTGCACCAGGTTTCTAATTAGCAATTTCAGTGACACAGGTGTGGGCAATCAAAGCTAATTAGGACCAGTTGTTTCTAATTACCAATTTCAGTGAAACCAGTATGGGCAATAAAAGCTAATTAGAACCAGGTGTTTGTAATTAGCAATTTCAGTGACACAGGTGTGGGCAATCAAGGCTAATTACGACCGACCAGGTGTTTCCAATTAGCAATTTCATTGACACAGGTGTGGGCAATCAAGGCTAATTAGGACCAGGTTTTCCAATTAGCAATTTCATTGTCACAGGTGTGGGCGATCAAGAATAATTAGGACCAGGTATTTCCATTTAGCAATTTCAATGACACAGGTGTGGGCAAACAAGGCTAATTAAAACCAGGTGTTTGCAATTAGAAATTTGAGTGACACAGGTGTGGGCAATCAAGGCCAATTAGGACCAGATTTTTCCCATTTGCAATTTCAGTGACATAGGTGTGGGCTGTGAAGGCTAAATAAGAGCAGGTGTTTCTAAATGGCAATTTCAGTGACACAGGGGTGGGCAATCAAGGCTAATTAGGACCAGATTTTTCCCATTAGAAATTTCAGTGACACAGATGTGGGCAATCAACGCTAATTAGGACCAGGTGTTTCCCCTTAGCAATTTCAGTGACACAGGTGTGGGCAATCAATGCTAATTAGGACCAGGTGTTTCTCCTTAGCAATTTCAGTGACACAGGTGTGGGCAATCAAGGCTAATTAGGACCAGGTGTTTCTAATTAGCAATTTCAGTGACAGGTGTGAGAAATCAAGCCTAATTCGGACAAGGTGTTTCCCATTAGCAATTTCAGTGACACAGGTGTGGGCAATCAAGGCAAATTAGGATCAGGTGTTTCTAAGTAGCAGTTTGAGTGACACAGGTGTGGGCAATCAAGGCTAATTAGGACCAGGTGTTTTCAATTAGTAATTTGAGTGACACTGGTTTGGGCAATCAGGGCTAATTAGGACCAAATGTTTCTAATTATCAATTTCAGTGACAGAGGTGTGGGCAATCAAGGCTAATTAGGACCAGGTGTTTCTAAGTAGCAGTTTGAGTGACACAGGTGTGGGCAATCAAGGCTATTTGGGACCAGGTTTTTCCAATTAGCAATTTGAGTAACACACGTGTGGGCCATCAAGGCTAATTAGGACCAGGTGTTTCCAATTAGCAATTTCAGTGACACAGGTGTGCTCAATCAAGGCTAATGAGGACCAGGTGTTTCCCATTAGCAATTTCAGGGACACAGGTGTGGGCTGTGAAGGCTAATTAGGAGCAGGTGTTTCTAAATGGCAATTTCACTGACACAGGTGTGGGCAATCAAGGCTAATTAGGACCAGATTTTTCCCATTAGGAATTTCAGTGACACAGGTGTGGGCAATCAACACTAATTTGGACCACGTGTTTCCCATTAGCAATTTCAGTGACACAGGTGTGGGCAATCAAGTATAAAAAGGAACAGGTGTTTCCAATTACCAATTTCAGTGACACAGGTGTGGGCAATCAAGGCTAATTAGGACCAGGTGTTTCTAATTAGCAATTTCAGTGACACAGGTTTGGGCAATCAAGGCTAATTAGGACCTGGTGTTTCCAATTAGGAATTTCAATTACACAGGTGTGGGCAATCAAGGCAAATCAGGACCAGGTGTTTCGAATTAGAAATTACAGTTACACAGGTGTGGGCAATCAAGGCTAATTAGGACCAGGTGTTTCCAATTAGCAATTTCAGTGACATAGGGGTGGGTAATTAAGGCTAAATAGGAGCAGGTGTTTCTAAATGGCAATTTCAGTGACACAGGTGTGGTTCATCAAGGCTAATTACGACCAGGTGTTTCCCCTTAGCAATTTCAGTGTCAGAGGTGTGGGCCATCAAGGCTAATTAGGACCAGGTGTTTCCCATTAGCAATTGAAGTGACACAGTTGTGGGCCACCAAGGATAATTAGTACCAGGTGTTTCCCTTTAGCAATTTCAGTGACAAAGATGTGGGCCACCAACATTAATTAGGACCAGGTGTTTCCCATTAGCAATTTAAGTGACACAGGTGTCCGCCATTAAGGCTAATTAGGACCAGGTGTTTCCTATTAGCAATTTCAGTGACACAGGTGTGGGCAATCAAGACTCATTAGGACCAGGTGTTTCCCATTAGCAATTTCAGTGACACAGGTGTGGGCCATGAAGGCTAATTAGGAGCAGGTGTTTCTAAATAACAATTTCAGTGACCCAAGTGTGGGCAACCAAGGCTAATTAGGTCCAGATGTTTCCCATTACCAATTTCAGTGACACAGGTGTCAGCCACCAAGTTTAATTAGGACAAGTTGTTTCCCATTACCAATATCAGTGACACAGGTTTGGGACATCAAGGCTAATTAGGACCAGGTGTTTCCCCTTAGCAATTTCAGTGACAAGAGTGCTGGTAATCAAGCCTAATGAGGACCAGGTGTTGTCCATTAGCAATTTCAGGGACAGAGGTGTGGGTCGTGAAGACTAATTAGGAGCAGGTGTTTCTAAATGGCAATTTCAGTGACACAGGTTTAGGCAATCAAGGCTAATTAGGAACAGATGTTTCCCATTAGCAATTTCAGTGACACAGGTGTGGGCAATAAATGCTAATTAAGAACAGGTGTTTCCCATTAACAATTTCAGTGACACATGGGTTGACAATCAAGAATAATTAGGACCAAGTGTTTCCCATTACCAATTTCAGTGACACAGGTGTGGGCAATCAAGGGTAATTAGGACCAGGTGTATCTAATTAGCAATTTGAGTGACATAGGTGTGGACAATCAAGGCTACTTAGGACCAGGTGTTTCCAATTAGCAATTTCATTGTCACAGGTGTGGGCGATCAAGAATAATTAGGACCAGGTATTTCCATTTAGCAATTTCAATGACACAGGTGTGGGCAATCAAGGCTAATTAGGACCAGGTGATTCGAATTAGAAATTTGAGTGACACAGGTGTGGGCAATCAAGGCTAATTAGGACCAGGTGTTTCCAATTAGCAATTTCAGTGACACAGGTGTGGGAAATCAAGGCTAATTAGGACCAGGTGTTTCAATTAGCAATTTCAGTGACACACGTGTGGGAAATCAAGGCTAATTAGGACCAGGTGGTTCCCATTAGCAATTTCAGAGACACAGGTGTGGGCTGTTAAAGCTAATTAGGACCAGGTGGTTCGCATTAGCAATTTCAGTGACACAGGTGTGGGCTGTGAAGGCTAAATAGGAGCAGGTGTTTCTAAACAGCAATTTCAGTGACACAGTTGTGGTCAATCAAGGCCAATTAGGACCAGATTTTTCCCATTAGCAATTTCAGTGACACAGGTGTGGGCTGTGAAGGCTAAATAAGAGCAGGTGTTTCTAAATGGCAATTTCAGTGACACAGGTGTGGTCAATCAAGGCTAATTAGGACCAGATTTTTCCCATTAGCTATTTCAATGACACAGGTGTGGGCAATCAACGCTATTTAGGACCAGGTGTTTCCCCTTAGCAATTTCAGTAACACAGGTGTGGGCAATCAAGGCTAATTAGGACCAGGTGTTTCTAATTAGCAATTTCAGTGACAGGTGTGAGCAATCAAGCCTAATTCGGACAAGGTGTTTCCCATTAGCAATTTCAGTGACACAGGTGTGGGCAATCAAAGCAAATTAGGATCAGGTGTTTCTAAGTAGCAGTTTGAGTGACACAGGTGTGGGCAATCAAGGCTATTTGGGACCAGGTGTTTCCAATTGGCAATTTGATTAACACACGTGTGGGCCATCAAGGCTAATTATGACCAGGTGTTTCCAAATAGCAATTTCAGGGACACAGGTGAGGGCAATCAAGGCTAATTAGGACCAGGTGTTTCCCATTACCAATTTCAGTGACACAGGTGGGGCAATCAAGGCTAATTAGGACCAGGTGTTTCCCATTACCAATTTCAGTGACACAGGTGGGGGCAATCAAGGCTAATTAGGACCAGGGTTCATAAATAATTTCACTGATTATGGCTTTGGCAATTAAGTCTAATTAAGACTTGGTGTATTAAATTAGCAATTTCATAGACACAGGTGTGGGCAATCAAGCTAATTAGGACCAGGTGTTTCTAATTAGATGTTTCACTGACAAGGGTGAAGGCAATTAAGGCTAATTAGGACCAGTTGTTTCTAATTAGCAGGTTCAGTGACACAGGCGAGGGCAATCAAGGCTAATTAGGACCAGGTGTTTCCAATTATCAATTTCAGTGACACAGGCGTGGGAAATCAGGGCTAATTAGGACCAGGTGTTTCCAATTAGCAATTTCAATGACACAGGTGTGGGCAATCAAGGCTAATCAGGACCAGATGTTTCCCATTACCAACCTCAGTGACACAAGTGTGGGCAATCAAGGCTAATTAGGACCAGGTGTTTTCAATTAGTAATTTGAGTGACACAGGTTTCAGCAATCAAGGCTACTTAGGACCAAGTGTTTCTAATTAGCAATTTCAGTGACACAGGTGTGGGCAATCAAGGCTAATTAGGACCAGGTGTTTCTAAGTAGCAGTTTGAGTGACACAGTTGTGGGCCATCAAGGCTATTTAGGACCATGTGTTTCCAATTAGCAATTGGAGTGTCACAGGTGTGGGCCATCAAGGCTAATTAGGACCAGGTGTTAACAGTTAGCAATTTCAGGGACACATGTGTGGAGGATCAAGGCTAATTAGGAACAGGTGTTTCCAATTAGCAATTTCAGTGACACAGGTGTGAGCAATCAAGGCTAATTAGGACCAGGTGTTTCTAATTAGCAATTTCATTGACACAGGTATGGGCAATCAAGTGTAATTTGGACTAGGTCTTTCCAATTAGCAATTTGATTGACACAGGAGTGATCAATCAAAGCTAATTAAGACCAGGTGTTCCCAATTAGCAATTTCAGTGACACAGGTGTGGGCAAACAAGGCTAATTAGGACCAGATGTTTCCAATTAGTAATTTGAGTGACACAGGTGTTGGCAATGAAGGCTAATTAGGACCAAGTGATTCCAATACTAATTAAAACCTGGTGTCTTAAATAATCAATTTCAGTGACAGAGGTGTGGGCAATTGAGGCTAATTAGGACCAGGTGTTTCTCATTAGCAGTTTCAGTGATACAGGTGTGGGTAATCAAGCCTAATTAGGTCTAGGTGTTTGTAATTAGTAGTTTGAGTGACACAGGTGTGGACAACCAAAGGTAATTAGTGCCAGGTGTTTCCAGTTAGCAATTTCAGTAACACAGGTGAGGGCAATCAAGGCTAATTAGGACCAAGTGTTTCTACTTCCCAGTTTGAGTGACACCTGTGTGGGCAATCAAGGCTATTTAGGGCTAAGTGTTCCCAACTAGCAGTTTGAGTTACACAGGTGTGGGCAATCAAGGCTAATTAGGACCACGTGTTTCTAAGTAGCAAGTTCAATGACACAGGTGTGTGCAATCAAGGCTAATTAGGACCAGGTACTTCCAATTAGAAAATTTAGTGACACAAGTGTGGTCAATCAAGGCTAATTAGCAACAGGTGTTTCCAATTAGCAGTTTCAGTGGCAGAGGTGTGGGCAATCAAGGCTAATTAGGACCAGGTATTTCCCATTAGAAATTTCAGTAACACAGGTTTGGGCAATCAAGGCTAATTAGGACCAGGGATCATAAAGAATTTCAGTGATAATAGTGTTGGCAAACAAGTCTAATTAAGACCTGGTGTCTTAAGTTACCCATTTCAGTGACACAGGTGTGGGTAATCAAGGCTAATTAAGACCAGGTGTTTCCCATTAGCAATTTCAGTGACTCAGGTGTGGGCAATCAAGGTTAATTAGGACCTGGTGTTTCTAATTAGCAGTCTTAGTGACATAGGTGTGGGTAATCAAGGCTATTTAGGACCAGGTGTTTCCAATTTGCAGTTTGAGTGACACAGTGTGGGAAATCAAGGATAATTTTGACCAGGTGTTTCTAAGTAGAAAATTCAGTGACACAGGTGTGGGCAATGAAGGCTAATTAGGACCACTTGTCTCCCATTAGCAATTTCAGAGACACAGGTTTGGGCAATCAAGGCTAATTAGGACCAGGTGTTTCTAATTACAAATTTGAGTGAGACAGGTGTGGGGAATCAAGGCTAATTAGGACCAGGTGTTTCTAAGTACCAAATTGAGTGACACAGGTGTGGGCAATCAAGGCTAATTAAGACCAAGGTTCACAAATAATTTCAGTGATTAGAGTGTTGGCAATCAAGACTAATTAAGACCTGGTGTCTTAAATTACCCATTTCAGTGACACAGGTGTGGGTAATCAAGGCTAATTAGGACCAGGTGTTTCCAATTAGCAATTTGAGTAACACAGGTGTGGGGAATTAAGGCTAATTATGACCAAGTTTTTCCAATTAGCAATTTCAATGACACAGGTGTGGGAAATCAAGGCTAATTAAAACCAGGTGTTTCCCATTACCAACCTCAGTGACACAAGTGTGGGCAATCAAGGCTAATTAGGACCAGGTGTTTCCAATTAGCACTTTCAAAGACACAGGCATGGGGAATCAAAGCTAAATAAGACCAGGTGTTTACAATTAGCAATTTTAGGGACACTGGCGTGGGCAATCAAGGCTAATTACAACCTATCAGGTGTTTCCAATTAGTAATTTCATTGACACAGGTGTGGGCAATCAAGGCTAATTAGGACCAGGTGTTTCCAATTAGCAATTTCATTGTCACAGGGGTGGGCGATCAAGAATAATTAGGACCAGGTATTTCCATTTAGCAAATTCAATGACACAGGTGTGGGAAATCAAGGCTAATTAAAACCAGGTGTTTGCAATTAGAAATTTGAGTGACACAGGTGTGGGAAATCAAGGCTAATTAAAACCAGGTGTTTGCAATTAGAAATTTGAGTGACACAGGTTTGGGCAATCAAGGCTAATTAGGACCAGGTGTTTCCAATTAGCAATTTCAGTGACACAGGTATGGGCAATCAAGGCAAATTAGGATCAGGTGTTTCTAAGTAGCAGTTTGAGTGACACAGGTGTGGGCAATGAAGGCAAATTAGGATCAGGTGTTTCTAAGTAGCAGTTTGAGTGACACAAGTGTGGGCAATCAAGGCTATTTGGGAACAGGTGTTTCCAATTAGCAATTTGAGTAACACACATGTGGGCCATCAAGGCTAATTAGGACCAGGTGTTTCCCATTACCAATTTCAGTGACACAGGTGGGGGCAATCTAGGCTAATTAGGAACAGGTGTTTCCCATTACCAATTTCAGTGACACAGGTGGGGGCAATCAAGGCTAATTAGGACCAGGGTTCATAAATAATTTCACTGATTATGGCTTTGGCAATTAAGTCTAATTAAGACTTGGTGTATTAAATTAGCAACTTCATAGACACAGGTGTGGGCAATCAGGCTAATTAGGACCAGGTGGTTCCCATTAGCAATTTCAGCAACACAGGTGTGGGCTGTGAAGGCTAAATAAGAGCAGGTGTTTCTAAACAGCAATTTCAGTGACACAGGTGTGGTCAATCAAGGCCAATTAGGACCAGATTTTTCCCATTAGCAATTTCAGTGACACAGGGGTGGGCTGTGAAGGCTAAATAAGAGCAGGTGTTCCTAAATGGCAATTTCAGTGACACAGGTGTGGTCAATCAAGGCTAATTAGGACCAGATTTTTCCCATTAGCAATTTCAGCGACACAGGTGTGGGCAATCAAGGCTAATTAGGACCAGGTGTTTCTAATTAGCAATTTCAGTGACAGGTGTGAGCAATCAAGCCTAATTCGGACAAGGTGTTTCCCATTAGCAATTTCAGTGACACAGGTATGGGCAATCAAGGCAAATTAGGATCAGGTGTTTCTAAGTAGCAGTTTGAGTGACACAGGTGTGGGCAATGAAGGCAAATTAGGATCAGGTGTTTCTAAGTAGCAGTTTGAGTGACACAGGTGTGGGCAATCAAGGCTATTTGGGAACAGGTGTTTCCAATTAGCAATTTGAGTAACACACCTGTGGGCCATCAAGGCTAATTAGGACCAGGTGTTTCCAATTAGCAATTTCAGGGACACAGGTGAGGGCAATCAAGTCTAATTAGGACCACGTGTTTCCAATTAGCAATTTCAGGGACACAGGTGAGGGCAATCAAGTCTAATTAGGACCAGGTGTTTCCCATTACCAATTTCAGTGACACAGGTGGGGGCAATCAAGGCTAATTAGGACCAGGGTTCATAAATAATTTCACTGATTACTGCTTTGGCAATTAAGTCTAATGAAGACATGGTGTATTAAATTAGCAACTTCATAGACACAGGTTTGGGCAATCAGGCTAATTAGGACCAGGTGTTTCTAATTAGATGTTTCACTGACACTGGTGAAGGCAATTATGGCTAATTAGGACCAGTTGTTTCTAATTAGCAGGTTCAGTGACACAGGAGTGGGTAATCAAGGCTAATTAGGACAACCTGTTTCCAAATACCAATTTCAGTGACACAGTTGTGGGCAATCAAGGCTAATTAGGACCAGGTGTTTCTAATTAGCAATTTCAGTGACAGGTGTGAGCAATCAAGCCTAATTCGGACAAGGTGTTTCCCATTAGCAATTTCAGTGGCACAGGTGTGGGCAATCAAGGCAAATTAGGATCAGGTGCTTCTAAGTAGCAGTTTGAGTGACACAGGTGTGGGCAATCAAGGCTATTTGGGACCAGGTGTTTCCAATTATCAATTTGAGTAACACACGTGTGGGCCATCAAGGCTAATTAGGACCAGGTGTTTCCAATTAGCAATTTCAGGGACACAGGTGAGGGCAATCAAGGCTAATTAGGACCAGGTGTTTCCCATTACCAATTTCAGTGACACAGGTGGGGGCAATCAAGGCTAACTAGGACGAGGGTTCACAAATAATTTCACTGATTACAGCTTTGACAATTAAGTCTAATTAAGACTTGGTGTATTAAATTAGCAATTTCATAGACACAGGTGTGGGCAATCAGGCTAATTAGGACCAGGTGTTTCTTACTAGATGTTTCACTGACAGGGGTGAACGCAATTAAGGCTACTTAGGACCAGTTGTTTCTAATTAGCAGGTTCAGTGACACAGGTGTGGGCAATCAAGGCTAATTAGGACAACGTGTTTCCAAATACCAATTTCAGTGACATAGTTGTGGGCAATCAAGGCTAATTAGGACCAGGTGTTTCCAATTATCAATTTCAGTGACACAGGCGTGGGAAATCAGGGCTAATTAGGACCAGGTGTTTCCAATTAGCAATTTCAATGACACAGGTGTGGGCAATCAAGGCTAATCAGGACCAGGTGTTTCTAAGTAGCAGTTTGAGTGACACAGGTGTTGGCCATCAAGGCTATTTAGGACCATGTGTTTCCAATTAGCAATTGGAGTGTCACAGGTGTGGGCCATCAAGGCTAATTAGGACCAGGTGTTAACAATTAGCAATTTCAGGGACACATGTGTGGAGGATCAAGGCTAAGTAGGACCAGGTGTTTCCAATTAGCAATTTCAGTGACACAGGTGTGAGCAATCAAGGCTAATTAAGACCAGGTGTTTCCAATTAGCAATTGCAGTGACACAGGTGTGAGCAATGTGGGCTAATTAGAACCAGGTGTTTCTAATTAGCGATTTCAGTGACACAGGGGTGGGCAACAAAGGCTAATTAGGACCAGATGTTTCCAATGAGGAATTTCAATTACCTCAGGAAAGGGCATACAAGGCTAATTAGGACCAGGTGTTTCCCTTTAGCAATTTCAGTGACACAGGTTTGGGCCATCAATGCTAATTAGGACCAGGTGTTTCCCATTAGCCATTTCAGTGACACAGGTGTGGGTAATCAATGCTAATTAGGTCCAGGTGTTTGTAATTAGCAGTTTCAGTGACACAGGTGAGGGCAATCAAAGCTAATTAGGACCAGGTGTTTCTAATTACCAATTTCAGTGAAACCGGTATGGGAAATCACAGCTAATTAGAACCAGGTGTTTGTAATTAGCAATTTCAGTGACACAGGTGTGGGCAATCAAGGCTAATTAGAACCAGGTGTTTCCCATTACCAATTTCAGTGACACAGGTTGGGGCAATCAAGGCTAATTAGGACCAGGGTTCATAAATGATTTCAGTGATTACAGTTTTGGCAAGTAAGTCTAAATAAGACCTGTTGTATTAAATTAGCAATTTCAGTGACACAGGTGTGGGCAATCAAGGCTAATTAGGACCAGGTGTTTCCAATTAGCAATTTCAGTGACACAGGTGTGGGAAATCAGGGCTAATTAGGACCAGATGTTTCCAAATAGCAATTTCAATGACACAGGTGTGGGCAATCAAGGCTCATTAGGACCAGGTGTTTCCCATTACCAACCTCAGTGACACAAGTGTGGGCAATCAAGGCTAATTAGGACCAGGTGTTTTCAATTAGTAATTTGAGTGACACTGTTTTCAGCAATCAAGGTTAATTAGGACCAGGTGTTTCTAAATAGCAATTTCAGTGACACAGGTGAGGGCAATCGAGACTAACTAGGACCAGGTGTTTCTAATTAGCAATTTCATTGACACAGGTATGGGCAATCAAGTGTAATTTGGACTAGGTTTTTTCAATTAGCAATTTGATTGACACATGAGTGCTCAATCAAAGCTAATTAAGACCAGTTGTTCCCAATTAGCAATTTCAGGGACAAAGCTGTGGGCAAACAAGGCTAATTAGGACCAGATGTTTCCAATTAGTAATTTGAGTGACACAGGTATTGGCAATGAAGGCTAATTAGGACCAAGTGATTCCAATACTAATTAAAACCTGGTGTGTTAAATAACCATTTTCAGTGACAGAGGTGTGGGCAATTGAGGCTAATTAGGACCTGGTGTTTCTCATTAGCAGTTTCAGTGACACAGGTGTGGGTAATCAAGCCTAATTAGGACTAGGTGTGTGTAATTAGTGGTTTGAGTGACACAGGTGTGGGCAACCAAAGGTAATTAGTGCCAGGTGTTTCCAGTTAGCAATTTCAGTAACACAGGTGAGGGCAATCAAGGCTAATTAGGACCAAGTGTTTCTACTTCCCAGTTTGAGTGACACAGGTGTGGGCAATCAAGGCTATTTAGGACTAAGTGTTTCCAACTAGTAGTTTGAGTGACACTGGTGTGGGCAATCCAGGCTAATTAGGACCACGTGTTTCTAAGTAGCAATTTCAATGACACAGGTGTGGGCAATCAAGGCTAAATAGGACCAGGTACTTCCAATTAGAAAATTTAGTGACACAAGTGTGGTCAATCAAGGCTAATCAGCAACAGGTGTTTCCAATTAGCAGTTTCAGTGACAGAGGTGTGGGCAATCAAGGCTAATTAGGAACAGGTATTTCCCATTAGAAATTTCAGTAACACAGGTTTGGGCAATCAAGGCTAATTAGGACCAGGTGTTTCAAATTACAAATTTGAGTGAGACTGGTGTGGGGAATCAAGGCTAATTAGGACCAGTTGTTTCTAATTACCAAATTGAGTGACACAGGTGTGGGCAATCAAGACTAATTAAGACCAAGGTACACAAACAATTTCAGTGATTAGAGTGTTGACAATCAAGACTAATTAAGACCTGGTGTCTTAAATTACCCATTTCAGTGACACAGGTGTGGGTAATCAAGGCTAATTAGGACCAGGTGTTTCCAATTAGCAATTTGAGTAACACAGGTGTGGGGAATTAAGACTAATTATGACCAAGTTTTTCCAATTAGCAATTTCAAGGACACAGGAGAGGGCAATCAAGGCTAATTAGGACCAGGTGTTTCCCATTACCAACCTCAGTGACACAAGTGTGGGCAATCAAGGCTAATTAGGACCAGGTGTATCCAATTAGCACTTTCAAAGACACAGGCATGGGGAATCAAGGCTAAATAGGACCAGGTGTTTACAATTAGCAATTTCAGGGACACTGGCCTGGGCAATCAAGGCTAATTACGAACGACCAGGTGTTTCCAATTAGCAATTTCATTGACACAGGTGTGGGCAATCAAGGCTAATTAGGACCAGGTGTTTCCAATTAGCAATTTTATTGTCACAGGTGTGGGCGATCAAGAATAATTAGGACCAGGTATTTCCATTTAGCAATTTCAATGACACAGGTGTGGGCAAACAAGGCTAATTAAAACCAGGTGTTTGCAATTAGAAATTTGAGTGACACAGGTGTGGGCAATCAAGGCCAATTAGGACCAGATTTTTCCCATTAGCAATTTCAGTGACATAGGTGTGGGCTGTGAAGGCTAAATAAGAGCAGGTGTTTCTAAATGGCAATTTCAGTGACACAGGTGTGGTCAATCAAGGCTAATTAGGACCATATTTTTCCCATTACAAATTTCAGTGACACAGATGTGTGCAATCAATGCTAATTAGGGCCAGGTGTTTCCCCTTAGCAATTTCAGTGACACAGGTGTGGGCAATCAAGGCTAATTAGGACCAGGTGTTTCTAATTAGCAATTTCAGTGACAGGTGTGAGATATCAAGCCTAATTCGGACAAGGTGTTTCCCATTAGCAATTTCAGTGACACAGGTGTGGGCAATCAAGGCAAATTAGGATCAGGTGTTTCTAAGTAGCAGTTTGAGTGACACAGGTGTGGGCAATCAAGGCTATTTGGGACTAGGTTTTTCCAATTAGCAATTTGAGTAACACACGTGTGGGCCATCAAGGCTAATTAGGACCAGGTGTTTCCAATTAGCAATTTCAGGGACACAGGTGAGGGCAATCAAGGCTAATTAGGACCAGGTGTTTCCCATTACCAATTTCAGTGACACAGGTGGGGGCAATCAAGGCTAATTAGGACGAGGGTTCACAAATAATTTCACTGATTACAGCTTTGACAATTAAGTCTAATTAAGACTTGGTGTATTAAATTAGCAATTTCATAGACACAGGTGTGGGCAATCAGGCTAATTAGGACCAGGTGTTTCTAACTAGATGTTTCACTGACAAGGGTGAAGGCAATTAAGGCTAATTAGGACCAGTTGTTTCTAATTAGCAGGTTCAGTGACACAGGCGTGGGCAATCAAGGCTAATTAGGACAACGTGTTTCCAAATACCAATTTCAGTGACATAGTTGTGGGCAATCAAGGCTAATTAGGACCAGGTGTTTCCAATGATCAATTTCAGTGACACAGGCGTGGGAAATCAGGGCGAATTAGGACCAGGTGTTATCAATTAGCAATTTCAATGACACAGGTGTGGGCAATCAAGGCTAATCAGGACCAGGTGTTTCCCATTACCAACCTCAGTGACACAAGTGTGAGCAATCAAGGCTAATTAGGACCAGGTGTTTTCAATTAGTAATTTGAGTGACACTGGTTTGGGCAATCAGGGCTAATTAGGACCAAATGTTTCTAATTAGCAATTTCAGTGACACAGGTGTGGGCAATCAAGGCTAATTAGGACCAGGTGTTTCTAAGTAGCAGTTTGAGTGACACAGGTGTTGGCCATCAAGGCTATTTAGGACCATGTGTTTCCAATTAGCAATTGGAGTGTCACAGGTGTGGGCCATCAAGGCTAATTAGGACCAGGTGTTAACAATTAACAATTTCAGGGACACATGTGTGGAGGATCAAGGCTAATTAGGACCAGGTGTTTCCAATTAGCAATTTCAGTGACACAGGTGTGAGCAATCAAGGCTAATTAGGACCAGGTGTTTCCAATTAGCAATTGCAGTGACACAGGTGTGAGCGATGTGGGCTAATTAGAACCAGGTGTTTCTAATTAGCGATTTCAGTGACACAGGTGTGGGCAATCAAGGCTAATTAGGACCAGGTGTTTCCAATGAGGAATTTCAATTACTCAGGAATGGGCATACAAGGCTAATTAGGAACAGGTGTTTCCCCTTAGCAATTTCAGTGACACAGGTTTGGGCCATCAATGCTAATTAGGACCAGGTGTTTCCCATTAGCCATTTCAGTGACACAGGTGTGGGCTATCAATGCTAATTAGGTCCAGGTGTATGTAATTAGCAGTTTCAGTGACACAGGTGAGGGCAATCAAGGCTAATTAGCACCAGGTTTCTAATTAGCAATTTCAGTGACACAGGTGTGGGCAATCAAAGCTAATTAGGACCAGGTGTTTCTAATTACCAATTTGAGTGAAACCAGTATGGGCAATCAAAGCTAATTAGAACCAGGTGTTTGTAATTAGCAATTTCAGTGACACAGGTGTGGGCAATCAAGGCTAATTAGAACCAGGTGTTTCCCATTACCAATTTCAGTGACACAGGTTGGGGCAATCAAGGCTAATTAGGACCAGGGTTCATACATGATTTCAGTGATTACAGTTTTGGCAAGTAAGTCTAATTAAGACCTGGTGTATTAAATTAGCAATTTCAGTGACACAGGTGTGGGCAATCAAGGCTAATTAGGACCAGGTGTTTCCAATTAGCAATTTCAGTGACACAGGTGTGGGAAATCAGGGCTAATTAGGACCAGGTGTTTCCAATTAGCAATTTCAATGACATGGGTGTGGGCAATGTGGGCTAATTAGAACCAGGTGTTTCTAAATGGCAATTTCAGTGACACAGGGGTGGTCAATCAAGGCTAATTAGGACCAGATTTTTCCCATTAGAAATTTCAGTGACACAGATGTGGGCAATCAATGCTAATTAGGGCCAGGTGTTTCCCCTTAGCAATTTCAGTGACACAGGTGTGGGCAATCAAGTCTAATTAGGACCAGGTGTTTCCCCTTAGCAATTTCAGTGACACAGGTGTGGGCAATCAAGGCTAATTAGGACCAGGTGTTTCTAATTAGCAATTTCAGTGACAGGTGTGAGAAATCAAGCCTAATTCGGACAAGGTGTTTCCCATTAGCAATTTCAGTGACACAGGTGTGGGCAATCAAGGCAAATTAGGATCAGGTGTTTCTAAGTAGCAGTTTGAGTGACACAGGTGTGGGCAATCAAGGCTATTTGGGACTAGGTTTTTCCAATTAGCAATTTGAGTAACACACGTGTGGGCCATCAAGGCTAATTAGGACCAGGTGTTTCCAATTAGCAATTTCAGGGACACAGGTGAGGGCAATCAAGGCTAATTAGGACCAGGTGTTTCCCATTACCAATTTCAGTGACACAGGTGGGGGCAATCAAGGCTAATTAGGACGAGTGTTCAAAAATAATTTCACTGATTACAGCTTTAACAATTAAGTCTAATTAAGACTTGGTGTATTAAATTAGCAATTTCATAGACACAGGTGTGGGCAATCAGGCTAATTAGGACCAGGTGTTTCTAAATAGATGTTTCACTGACAAGGGTGAAGGCAATTAAGGCTAATTAGGACCAGTTGTTTCTAATTAGCAGGTTCAGTGACACAGGCGTGGGCAATCAAGGCTAATTAGGACCAGGTGTTTCCAATTATCAATTTCAGTGACACAGGCGTGGGAAATCAGGGCGAAGTAGGACCAGGTGTTATCAATTAGCAATTTCAATGACACAAGTGTGGGCAATCAAGGCTAATTAGGACCAAGTGTTTCTACTTCCCAGTTTGAGTGACACCTGTGTGGGCAATCAAGGCTATTTAGGACTAAGTGTTTGCAACTAGCAGTTTGAGTGACACAGGTGTGGGCAATCAAGGCTAATTAGGACCACGTGTTTCTAAGTAGCAATTTCAATGACACAGGTGTGGGCAATCAAGGCTAATTAGGACCAGGTACTTCCAATTAGAAAATTTAGTGACACAAGTGTGGTAAATCAAGGCTAATTAGCAACAGGTGTTTCCAATTAGCAGTTTCAGTGGCAGAGGTGTGGGCAATCAAGGCTAATTAGGACCAGGTATTTCCCATTAGAAATTTCAGTAACAAAGGTTTGGGCAATCAAGGCTAATTAGGACCAGGGATCATAAAGAATTTCAGTGATAACAGTGTTGGCAAACAAGTCTAATTAAGACCTGGTGTCTTAAATTACCCATTTCAGTGACACAGGTGTGGGTAATCAAGGCTAATTAAGACCAGGTGTTTCCCATTAGCAATTTCAGTGACTCAGGTGTGGGCAATCAAGGTTAATTAGGACCTGGTGTTTCTAATTAGCAGTTTTAGTGACACAGGTGTGGGTAATCAAGGCTATTTAGGACCAGGTGTTTCCAATTTGCAGTTTGAGGGACACAGGTGTGGGCAATCAAGGATAATTTTGACCAGGTGTTTCTAAGTAGAAAATTCAGTGACACAGGTGTGGGCAATGAAGGCTAATTAGGACCACCTGTCTCCCATTAGCAATTTCAGAGACACAGGTTTGGGCAATCAAGGCTAATTAGGACCAGGTGTTTCTAATTACAAATTTGAGTGAGACTGGTGTGGGGAATCAAGGCTAATTAGGACCAGGTGTTTCTAATTACCAAATTGAGTGACACAGGTGTGGGCAATCAAGGCTAATTAAGACCAAGGTACACAAATAATTTCAGTGATTAGAGTGTTGGCAATCAAGACTAATTAAGACCTGGTGTCTTAAATTACCCATTTCAGTGACACAGGTGTGGGTAATCAAGGCTAATTAGGACCAGGTGTTTCCAATTAGCAATTTGAGTAACACTGGTGTGGGGAATTAAGACTAATTATGACCAAGTTTTTTCAATTAGCAATTTCAAGGACACAGGCGAGGGCAATCAAGGCTAATTAGGACCAGGTGTTTCCCATTACCAACCTCAGTGACACAAGTGTGGGCAATCAAGGCTAATTAGGACTAGGTGTTTCCAATTAGCACTTTCAAAGACACAGGCATGGGGAATCAAGGCTAAATAGGACCAGGTGTTTACAATTAGCAATTTCAGGGACACTGGCGTGGGCAATCAAGGCTAATTACGACTGACCAGGTGTTTCCAATTAGCAATTTCATGGTCACAGGTGTGGGAGGTCCAGAATAATTAGGACCAGGTATTTCCATTTAGCAATTTCAATGACACAGGTGTGGGCAATCAAGGCTAATTAAAACCAGGTGTTTGCAATTAGAAATTTGAGTAACACAGGTGTGGGCAATCAAGGCCAATTAGGACCAGATTTTTCCCATTAGCAATTTCAGTGACACAGGTGTGGGCTGTGAAGGCTAAATAAGAGCAGGTGTTTCTAAATGGCAATTTCAGTGACACAGGTGTGGTCAATCAAGGCTAATTAGGACCAGATTTTTCCCATTAGAAATTTCAGTGACACAGGTGTGGGCAATCAACGCTAATTAGGACCAGGTGTTTCCCCTTAGCAATTTCAGTGACACAGGTGTGGGCAACCAAGGCTAATTAGGACCAGGTGTTTCTAATTAGCAATTTCAGTGACAGGTGTGAGAAATCAAGCCTAATTCGGACAAGGTGTTTCCCATTAGCAATTTCAGTGACACAGGTGTGGGCAATCACGGCTATTTGGGACCAGGTTTTTCCAATTAGCAATTTGAGTAACACACGTGTGGGCCATCAAGGCTAATTAGGACCAGGTGTTTCCAATTAGCAATTTCAGGGACACAGGTGAGGGCAATCAAGGCTAATTAGGACCAGGTGTTTCCCATTACCAATTTCAGTGACACAGGTGGGGGCAATCAAGGCTAATTAGGACCAGGGTTCACAAATAATTTCACTGACTACAGCTTTGACAATTAAGTCTAATTAAGACTTGGTGTATTAAATTAGCAATTTCATAGACACAGGTGTGGGCAATCAGGCTAATTAGGACCAGGTGTTTCTAACTAGATGTTTCACTGACACGGGTGAAGGCAATTAAGGCTAATTAGGACCAGGTGTTTCTAATTAGCAGGTTCAGTGACACAGGCGTGGGCAATGAAGGCTAATTAGGACAACGTGTTTCCAAATACCAATTTCAGTGACACAGGTGTGGGCAATCAAGGCTAATTAGGACCAGGTGTTTCCAATTAGCAATTTCAGTGACACAGGCGTGGGAAATCAGGGCTAATCAGGACCAGGTGTTTCCCATTACCAACCTCAGTGACACAAGTGTGGGCAATCAAGGCTAATTAGGACCAGGTGTTTTCAATTAGTAATTTGAGTGACACTGGTTTGGGCAATCAGGGCTAATTAGGACCAAATGTTTCTAATTAGCAATTTCAGTGACACAGGTGTGGGCAATCAAGGCTAATTAGGACCGGTGTTTCTAAGTAGCAGTTTGAGTGACACAGGTGTTGGCCATCAAGGCTATTTAGGACCATGTGTTTCCAATTAGCAATTGGAGTGTCACAGGTGTGGGCCATCAAGGCTAATTAGGACCAGGTTTTAACAATTAGCAATTTCAGGGACACATGTGTAGAGGATCAAGGCTAAGTAGGACCAGGTGTTTCCAATTAGCAATTTCAGTGACACAGGTGTGAGCAATCAAGGCTAATTAGGACCAGGTGTTTCCAATTAGCAATTGCAGTGACACAGGTGTGAGCAATGTGGGCTAATTAGAACCAGGTGTTTCTAATTAGCGATTTCAGTGACACAGGTGTGGGCAACAAAGGCTAATTAGGACCAGGTGTTTCCAATGAGGAATTTCAATTACCTCAGGAATGGGCATACAAGGCTAATTAGGACCAGGTGTTTCCCCTTAGAAATTTCATGGACACAGGTTTGGGCCATCAATGCTAATTAGGATCAGGTGTTTCCCATTAGCCATTTCAGTGACACAGATGTGGGCAATCAATGCTAATTAAGTCCAGGTGTTTGTAATTAGCAGTTTTAGTGACACAGGTGAGGGCAATCAAGGCTAATTTGCACCAGGTTTCTAATTAGCAATTTCAGTGACACAGGTGTGGGCAATCAAAGCTAATTAGGACCAGGTGTTTCTAATTACCAATTTCAGTGAAACCAGTATGGGCAATAAAAGCTAATTAGAACCAGGTGTTTGTAATTAGCAATTTCAGTGACACAGGTGTGGGTAATCAAGGCTAATTATGACCGACCAGGTGTTTCCAATTAGCAATTTCATTGACACAGGTGTGGGCAATCAAGGCTAATTAGGACCAGGTGTTTCCAATTAGCAATTTCATTGTCACAGGTGTGGGCGATCAAGAATAATTAGGACCAGGTATTTCCATTTAGCAATTTCAATGACACAGGTGTGGGCAAACAAGGCTAATTAAAACCAGGTGTTTGCAATTAGAAATTTGAGTGACACAGGTGTGGGCAATCAAGGCCAATTAGGACCAGATTTTTCCCATTAGCAATTTCAGTGACATAGGTGTGGGCTGTGAAGGCTAAATAAGAGCAGGTGTTTCTAAATGGCAATTTCAGTGACACAGGGGTGGGCAATCAAGGCTAATTAGGACCAGATTTTTCCCATTAGCAATTTCAGTGACACAGATGTGGGCAATCAACGCTAATTAGGACCAGGTGTTTCTAATTAGCAATTTCAGTGACAGGTGTGAGAAATCAAGCCTAATTCGCACAAGGTGTTTCCCATTAGCAATGTCAGTGACACAGGTGTGGGCAATCAAGGCAAATTAGGATCAGGTGTTTCTAAGTAGCAGTTTGTGTGACACAGGTGTGGGCAATCAAGGCTAATTAGGACCAGGTGTTTTCAATTAGTAATTTGAGTGACACTGGTTTGGGCAATCAGGGCTAATTAGGACCAAATGTTTCTAATTATCAATTTCAGTGACAGAGGTGTGGGCAATCAAGGATAATTATGACCAGGTGTTTCTAAGTAGCAGTTTGAGTGACACAGGTGTGGGCAATCAAGGCTATTTGGGACCAGGTTTTTCCAATTAGCAATTTGAGTAACACACGTGTGGGCCATCAAGGCTAATTAGGACCAGGTGTTTCCAATTAGCAATTTCAGGGACACAGGTGAGGGCAATCAAGGCTAATTAGGACCAGGTGTTTACCATTACCAATTTCAGTGACACAGGTGGGGGCAATCAAGGCTAATTAGGACCAGGGTTCACAAATAATTTCACTGATTACAGCTTTGACAATGAAGTCTAATTAAGACTTGGTGTATTAAATTAGCAATTTCATAGACACAGGTGTGGGCAATCAGGCTAATTAGGACCAGGTGTTTCTAACTAGATGTTTCACTGACACGGGTGAAGGCAATTAAGGCTAATTAGGACCAGTTGTTTCTAATTAGCAGGTTCAGTGACACTGGCGTGGGCAATCAAGGCTAATTAGGACAACGTGTTTCCAAATACCAATTTCAGTGACATAGTTGTGGGCAATCAAGGCTAATTAGGACCAGGTATTTCCAATTAGAAAATTTAGTGACACAAGTGTGGTCAATCAAGGCTAATTAGCAACAGGTGTTTCCAATTAGCAGTTTCAGTGACAGAGGTGTGGGCAATCAAGGCTAATTAGGAACAGGTATTTCCCATTAGAAATTTCAGTAACACAGGTTTGGGCAATCAAGGCTAATTAGGACCAGGGATCATAAATAATTTCAGTGATAACAGTGTTGGCAAACAAGTCTAATAAGACCTGGTGTCTTAAATTACCCATTTCAGTGACACAGGTGTGGGTAATCAAGGCTAATTAAGACCAGGTGTTTCCCATTAGCAATTTCAGTGACTCAGGTGTGGGCAATCAAGGTTAATTAGGACCTGGTGTTTCCAATTTGCAGTTTGAGTGACACAGTGTGGGCAATCAAGGATAATTTTGACCAGGTGTTTCTAAGTAGAAAATTCAGTGACACAGTTTTGGGCAATGAAGGCTAATTAGGACCACTTGTCTCCCATTAGCAATTTCAGAGACACAGGTTTGGGCAATCAAGGCTAATTAGGACCAGGTGTTTCTAATTACAAATTTGATTGAGACAGGTGTGGGCAATCAAGTCTAATTAAGACCAGGTGTTTCTAATGACCAAATTGAGTGACACAGGTGTGGGCAACCAAGGCTAATTAAGACCAAGGTTCACAAATAATTTCAGTGTTTAGAGTGTTGGCAATCAAGCCGAATTAAGACCTGGTGTCTTAAATTACCCATTTCAGTGACATAGGTGTGGGTAATCAAGGCTAATTAGGACCAGCTGTTTCCAATTAGCAATTTGAGTAACACAGGTGTGGGGAATTAAGGCTAATTATGACCAGGTTTTTCCAATTAGCAATTTCAAGGACACAGGCGAGGGCAATCAAGGCTAATTAGGACCAGGTGTTTCCCATTACCAACCTCGGTGACACAAGTGTGGGCAATCAAGTCTAATTAGGACCAGTTGTTTCCAATTAGCACTTTCAGAGACACAGGCATGGGGAATCAAGGCTAAATAGGACCAGGTGTTTACAATTAGCAATTTCAGGGACACTGGTGTGGGCAATCAAGGCTAATTACGACCAGGTGTTTCCAATTAGCAATTTCATTGACAAAGGTGTGGGCAATCAAGGCTAATTAGGACCAGGTGTTTCCAATTAGCAATTTCATTTTCACAGGTGTGGTTGATCAAGAATAATTAGGACCAGGTATTTCCATTTAGCAATTTCAATGACACAAGTGTGGGCAATCAAGGCTAATTAAAACTAGGTGTTTGCAATTAGAAATTTGAGTGACACTGGTGTGGGCAATCAAGGCTAATTAGGACCAGGTGTTTCCAGTTAGCAATTTCATTGTCACAGGTGTGGTTGATCAAGAATAATTAGGACCAGGTATTTCCATTTAGCAATTTCAATGACACAAGTGTGGGCAATCAAGGCTACTTAAAACCAGGTGTTTGCAATTAGAAATTTGAGTGACACTGGTGTGGGCAATCAAGGCTAATTAGGACCAGATGTTTCCAATTAGTAATTTGAGTGACACAGATGTTGGCAATGAAGGCTAATTAGCACCAAGTGATTCCAATAAGCAATTTCAGTGACACAGGTGTGGGCAATCAAGGCTAATTAGGACTAGGGTTCATAAATAATTTCAGGGATTACAGTGTTGGCAATCGAGACTAATTAAAATCTGGTGTCTTAAACAACCAATTTCAGTGATAGAGGTGTGGGCAATCAAGGCTAATTAGGACCAGGTGTTTCTAATTAGCAGTTTCAGTGACACAGGTGAGGGCAATCAAGGCAAATTAGGATCAGGTGTTTCTACTAGCAGTTGGAATGACACAGGTGTGGGACATCAAGGCTAATTAGGACCAGGTGTTTCTAAGTAGCAGTTTGAGTGACACAGGTGTGGGCCATCAAGGCTATTTAGGACCATGTGTTTCCAATTAGCAATTGGAGTGTCACAAGTGTGGGCCATCAAGGCTAATTAGGACCAGGTGTTAACAATTAGCAATTTCAGGGACACATGTGTGGAGGATCAAGGCTAATTAGGACCAGGTGTTTCCAATTAGCAATTTCCGTGACACAGGTGTGAGCAATCAAGGCTAATTAGGACCAGGTGTTTCCAATTAGCAATTGCAGTGACACAGGTGTGGGCAACAAAGTCTAATTTGGACCAGGTGTTTCCAATTAGGAATTTCAATTACAGCAGGAATGGGCAATCAAGGCTAATTAGGACCAGATGTTTCCCCTTAGCAACTTTAGTGACACAGGTTTGGGCCATCAATGCTAATTAGGACCAGTTGTTTCTCATTAGCCATTTCAGTGACACAGGTGTGGGCAATCAATGCTAATTAGGACCAGGTGTTTGTAATTAGCAGTTTCAGTGACACAGGTGAGGGCAATCAAGGCTAATTAGCACCAGGTTTCTAATTAGCAATTTCAGTGACACAGGTGTGGGCAATCAAAGCTAATTCGGACCAGGTGTTTCTAATTAGCAATTTGAGTGAAACCGGTATGGGCAATCAAAGCTGATTAGAACCAGGTGTTTGTAATTAGCAATTTCAGTGATACAGGTGTGAGCAATCAAGGCTAATTAGGACCAGGTATTTCTAATTAGCAATTTGAGTGACACAGGTGTAGGCAATCAAGGGTAATTATGACCAGGTGTTTCCAATTAGCAATTTCAGTAACACAAGTGTGAGCAATCAAGGTTAATTAGAACAAGGTGTTTCCAATTAGCAATTTCAATAACACAGGTGTGTGCCACCAAGGCTAATTAGGACCAGGTGTTTCTCATTACCAATTTCAGTGACACAGGTGGGGGCAAACAAGGCTAATTAGGACCAGGTGCTTCCCATTACCATTTTCAGCAGATGGGGGTAATCAAGGCTAATTAAGAACAGGGTTTATAAAATATTTCAATGATTACAGTTTTGTCAATTAAGTCTAATTAAGACCTGGTGTATTAAATTAGCAATTTCAGTGACACAGTTGTGGGCAGTCAGGCTAATTAGGACCAGGTGTTTCTAATGAGCAATTTCAGTGAAACAGGTGTGGAGGATCAATGTTAATTAGGACCAGGTGTTTACAATTAGCAATTTCAGGGACACTGGCGTGGGCAATCAAGGCTAATTACAACCGACCAGGTGTTTCCAATTAGCAATTTCATTGACACAGGTGTGGGCAATCAAGGCTAATTAGGACCAGGTGTTTCCAATTAGCAATTTCATTGTCACAGGTGTGGGCGATCAAGAATAATTAGGACTCCCAGCCCCGCCCCCCACTCAGGAGCCGAGCTGCCAGGCCAGCAGCACCCGCGCGAGGCTGCCGGCTTTGCCCCCAGCCCCCCCAGCCCCCTCTCCGCGCCGAACCGGAACCAGAGCCCAGGTGAGAGCGAGCCCCTCCCAGCCCCGCCCCCCACCCCGGAGCCGAGCCGCCTGGCCAGCAGCACCCGCGCGCGAGGCCGCTGGCTTTGCCCCCAGCCCCCCTCCGCGCCGAACCCAGACCAGCGCCCAGGTGAGAGCGAGCCCCTCCCAGCCCCGCCCCCCACCCCGGAGCCGAGCTGCCCGGCCAGCAGCACCCACGCGTGGCCGCCAGCTTAGCCTCCGGGGCCCGCCCCGGACACCAGCCCCTTGTGCCCTCCCGCCCCCGTGCCCCTCTGCCCCCCCTCAGGTCGCAGGTGAAGAATTCTACCATCAACATCAGACCCTCTGCCTCTCTGGCCCACCGGGGACCTACACATGTGGTCCACGGAAGTCACACTGCTACTCAGAATTCAATAGAGTACAAAGGAAACCCAAGCAAAACTCTAAGGAACAAAGAGAACACAGGCCATACATCTGGACTTCACTACAACCATTGTATCACATGTGAGACTCTTCACATCCAGCCTAAAGATAAGGAAACCTTTTTTTTTTTTTTTTCCTTACTCTTTTTCTTTTCTTTCACCTTACTGATCCTTTCTAGTATCAATGTTGTAGGTCAGCTTCCTCATACAGCCACCCCAAAAACATACAACTCCAGGGAGTACACGACCCACCCTCACATTTCACCAAGACACTAGATCATAAAAGTGCACTACCATACTTATATTCATCCCCTGGTTATGTAACTGACGTACTAACATCCTAGTAGTCTCATCTAGGATATAACAATACCAATACACAAACATACCCAATCCAAGGCAAGTACTAGTAACAACTGGCAGGTGTAACAATACCAACTACATCGGTTCAGTGAAAAACACACAGAAACTGAAAGGTTCTAAAAAACAAAACAACAATGTACAAGTCAAAGTGCAGATCCACGAGAAACAAACCCCAAGAACAATCTCTCACCAAAAGAATCAATCCCATAACGATGGATTGCGACCAGAACAAATCCATAGAAAATAGCCATGAAAGCCAGACCCAACATAACGACTTTCAGAGTATGATCATTACCATGATTAATAATATGAAAGAGGAAATTCGAGAAGAGTTAAATAACCGTGTCAACCACTTTGAACAGGAACACAACAGGAACCTGGAGGAGTTGAGAAAAACAGTTCAAGAAACAAAAATAGGTATAGAGCAGGTAAAACAGTCTCAGGCAGAGTTTAAAATTGAACTAAGAGATAAGTTATCTTCAACCCAAAACTCTACAGAGAGTCTTATCAGCAGAACAAATGAGGCAGAAAATAGAATCTCAGATCTTGAAGACAAAGTAGGAGAATTAACCAGCTCAATGGAAGAGATTGTTAAAGCCAAAAAGATACTGGAGAGGAACATTCAAGAAATATGGGACACCCTGAAGAAACCTAACATGCGCATTCATGGAATACCAGAACAAGAATCCCAAAATACCACACCTGAGGAAATATTTCAATTCATCATAAATGAAAACTTCCCACAATTAAAGAATGAGAGGCCTATCCAAATACAAGAGGCATTTCGCACTCCAAACAGATATGACCAAAATAGAAAATCGCCACGGCAAATAATAGTCAAAACACTCCACATTCAAGACAAAGAAAAGGTGCTGAGAGCTTCAAGAGAAAAAAAGCAACTCACTTTTAAAGGTAAACCTATTAGAATAACAAATGACTACTCAATGGAAACAGTAAAAGCAAGAAGAGCTTGGAGAGACATACTTCAAGTATTAAATGAGCAAAAATGCCAACCCAGACTGATATACCCGGCAAAACTATCTGTCATGATTGAGGGAGAAAGAAAAGTTTTTCAGCACAAAGACAACTTGAAGGGATACATGTCTACCAAACCAGGCCTTCAAAAAATGCTAGAAATGATACTCAAGCTTGAAAAAAGAACAAGCGTATCCAGGAGGACAGAATGGAAGTATAATACCAACAAAATATAAATATCAAACAACATGCTTACAAAATCTACTAAACATAAAAAATGTCCAGAATTAAAAATAATTTCTCCATTATAACATTAAATGTCAACGGCATTAACTCACCGATTAAGAGACACAGATTACAAACTTGGATTAGAAACCACAATCCAACAATCTGCTGCCTTCAGGAAACTCATCTCACCACAAAAGATAGGCACGTCCTAAGAATGAAAGGCTGGTCCAAAATCTTGCAAGCTAATGGAACCAGGAAACAGGCAGGGGTAGCAATTATGCTTTCAGACAAAGTGGACTTCAAACCAAAGAAAATCATAAGAGACACAGATGGATACTACATTTTAGTCACAGGTACAATTCACCAGGAAGACTTCACATTACTGAACATATATGCACCCAATATGGGCCCCTCCACATTCATTAAGAAAACCCTACAGCGTCTAAAGCAAGAAATCAACCCCCAAACAATAATTCTCGGGGATTTCAACACCGCCCTCTCAACATGGGATAGATCAACAGGTCAAAAGCTTAACAGAGACACTTTGGAGCTTAACCAAACCCTTACTGAAATGGACCTTACAGATCTCTATCGAACTTTTCACCCACATACCAAAGAATACACATTTTTCTCAGCAGCACACGGAACTTTCTCCAAAATAGATCACATATTGGGCCACAAAATGAATCTACACAAATACAAAAAAGTCGAAATTCTAGCCTGTGCCCTATCAGACCACCACGGCCTAAAGCTGGACATCCACAACAACACAACAAACAAGAGAAAATACGCTAACTCCTGGAAACTTAACAATATGATGCTGAATGAGAACTGGATTCAGGAAGAAATTAAACGGGAAATTCAAGATTTTCTGAAAGTGAACGAAAATGAGAATACAACTTACCAAAATCTCTGGGACACAATGAAAGCTGTTCTAAGAGGTAAGTTATGAACTTAATGCCTACATCAGAAAATTGGAAACATCAGAAATAAATAATTTAATGATGCAGCTTAAGGCTTTGGAGAAACTTGAGCAATCTGATCCCAAAAGTAATAGAAGAGAGGAGATTAGCAAAATAAGGGGAGAAATATCTGAAATCGAGATTAAGAAAACGATAGAAAAAATCAATCAGTCAAAAAGCTGGTTCTTTGAAAAAATCAATAAGATTGATACACCCCTAGCTAAATTAACCAAAAGCAAGAGAGAGAAAACCCAAATTAACAAAATTAGAAATGAACATGGAGTTATCACTATGGATACCCCTACGGATACCCAAGAAATCCAGAGAATTATAACATCATATTTCAAAAACTTATACTCTGTGAAGTTTGGCAACACAAAAGAGATGGATGAATTTCTAAGTAAACACAACTTACCTAAATTGAATCAGGAAGTTGTGAATTATTTAAATAGTCCTATAACATACAAGGAAATTGAAGAAGTAATCTCGAATCTTCCCACCAAAAAATTTCCTGGGCCAGATGGATTCAGCACAGAATTCTACCAGACATTTAAGGAGTTAATAACACCAATACTCCTTAAACTGTTCCATCAAATAGCAAAGGAAGGAACACTGCCAAATTCCTTCTATGAAGCTAATATCGTCTTAATCCCAAAACCTAATAAAGATGCACTTAAAAAAGAAAACTATAGGCCGATCTCTCTGATGAACACAGATGCAAAGATTCTCAACAAAGTCTTAGCAAATCGGATTCAAAAACATATCAAAAAGATCATTCACGGGGACCAAGTAGGCTTCATCCCCGGCACACAAAGTTGGTTCAACATACGCAAATCAATAAATGTAATTCATCATGTAAACCAGTCCAAAGTCCAAGACCACATGATACTCTCCATAGATGCAGAAAAAGCCTTTGACAAAATCCAACAGCCTTTTATGATCAAAACGCTAGAGACTGTAGGAATGGAAGGAACCTTTATCAATTTAATAAAAGCTGTATACAACAAGCCTACAGCAAGGATTATGCTCAATGGGGAACAATTGGAAGCATTCCCACTTCGATCAGGAACTAGACAAGGCTGTCCACTCTCACCACTTCTATTCAATATTGTACTTGAAGTCTTAGCTGAAGCCATAAGACAAGAAAGGGACATAAGAGGGATTCAAATCGGCAAGGAAGAAGTCAAACTATCCCTATTTGCAGATGACATGATCTTATACCTGAGGGATCCCAAAAACTCCACCAGGAAGCTCCTGGAACTAATTGAGAAGTTCAGCAGGGTGGCAGGATACAAAATAAATGTGCAAAAATCAGAGGCCTTCCTATATGCCCAGAATGAAAGAAGTGAAAAAGCCTTGAGAGAAACAATCCCATTTACTATAGCCCCTAAAAAAATGAAATACCTTGGTATAAACCTAACCAAGGAGGTAAAAGACCTTTACAATGAAAACTTTAAAACCCTAAAGAAAGAAATAGCAGAAGACACCAGAAGGTGGAAAGACCTCCCATGTTCCTGGATTGGTAGAATCAACATCCTAAAAATGACCATCCTACCAAAGGCAATATACAAATTCAATGCTATACCAATTAAAATCCCAAAGCAATTCTTTAAAGAAGTTGACCAAATAATCTCAAAATTCATATGGAGGCACAAAAGACCCAGGATAGCAAAGACAATCCTGAGTAACAAAAACACTGCTGGAGGTATTACCATACCAAACCTTAGTTTATACTACAAATCCATAGTTATAAAGACAGCCTGGTACTGGCTCCAAAATAGACACACAGATCAATGGATAAGGATTGAAGACCCAGATATAAGCCCACAAAGTTACAGCCATTTGGTCTTTGACAAAGGGGCCCAAAGAATCCAATGGAAAAAAAAAGCATCTTCAACAAATGGTGCTGGCAAAACTGGATCTCCACATGCAGAAGATTAAAGCTGGACCCATACTTGTCACCATGTACAAGACTTAATTCCAAATGGATCAAGGACCTTGATTTAAGGCCAGAGACTTTAAAAACCATAGTTGAAAGGATAGGGAACTCCCTCGAGCTGATTGGGCTAGGTCAACATTTCCTAAACAGACATCCAATGGCACAGTCACTGCTACCAACTCTCAACAGTTGGGATCTTGTGAAATTAAAGAGCTTCTGTTCAGATAAAGAGATTGTAACACGAGCTCAAAGGCCACCCACAGAATGGGAGAAAATCTTCACTAACCACGTATCTGACAGAGCTCTACTGTCCAGAGTGCACAAAGAACTTAGAAAACTAAACTCCAAGGAAAACACTGGCCCAATTAAAAAATGGGCCATGGAACTTCAAAGAAACTTTACCAGGGATGAAATTAAAATGTCTAACAAATATCTTAAAAAATGCTCCACTTCCTTCGCCATCAGGGAAATGCAAATCAAAACTTCCCTGAGATACCATCTCACCCAGGTCAGGATGGCAAAAATCCACAATACAAACAACGACAAATGCTGGAGAGGATGTGGAGAGAGGGGAACTCTCCTACATTGTTGGTGGGAATGCAAGCTCATACAGCCACTCTGGCGAGCTGTCTGGAGATTCTTAAAGAAATTAAAGATTGAAATGCCATATGACCCTGCTATCCCACTTTTGGGAATAACCCCCCATGCAGCAGAGGTTCGCCTGGATAGCACAAGCTCGACCATGTTCATAGCAGCACTGTTTACAATAGCAAAGTCATGGAATCAACCTAAATGTCCAACAGTTGACGAGTGGATAAGGAAACTGTGGTACATCTATACAATGGAGTACTACTCAGCCATCAAAAATGATGAATTACTGGAATTTGCTGGGAAATGGATGTCATTAGAAAGAATTATATTAAGTGAAGTATCCCAAACCCAGAAAATTAAGCGCCGTATGTACTCCTTAATAGGTGGCTCCTAGTACCAAACTCATCCAGCCCACATTGAGACACTTAAAAGTAAACCTATGTAACACAGTAATTGCAAGGATTATGAACAAGAGAGATGGGGTAGGAGGGCCAAACCAGAAACAAGGAGAAAGGGGACCATGTTACAGCAGAGAAAATAGGCCTCCATCAAGGGCTGCAAGTAAGTAATGAGAAACCAGGTTAAGTTCACAGACGTTCTTTCCTGATTTCACCAGAAGGGGGGGCATATAGTCTAACAGATAAAAAGTAATCATTTCGCAAATGGGTGATGGACCCCTCCCTCACTGAGGTTTCCTACTCTTACTACATATACCCTTGAATGTGCTATTATAACAAGACTCCAGTTTAACAGCTTTTGTCTCTGGCCAGGGGGTGACATACAGTGCCCAGCAGAATGGAGTGAAGGGCATTGCAGGAGCAGCAAAACTGCAAAAGAAAATCAACCAACCACAATCCAGAACTTCAGAGACTCTATATCAATCACCTAGAACTAGGCCAGCCTAATCTCTCCCCATCCTGGAGCTCAGGGACATTTGCTGAAGAGGGGGCGGTAAGATTGTAAGAGCAAAAGGATGGGAGGAGCAACGATTTGCAAGATTCTCAACAATAGTTGGGGCCAAAGCAATCATAATGGGACTTTGCATGCCCTGCGCAATGTCCAATGCACTGTTGCCCTCATAAAGTCTAGGATCTGTTAAGGGCACCGAGACCCCTGGAGGTAAGGTGATTGACAGCCATAGTAGTGATCCTATGCTTAAGGGGAACAAGAGAAAGGGCTTATGGAAATGCCACTGGGTCCTTTTATGTCATTGGAGAGGAAGACTCAGTGGAGAGTTAGGCATACACAATAAAGGACTCTCTGGGAATTGGGGGGGAGGCACTGGGGGATGGGGAGGGAGAGGAGGGAGAGGAGGGGGTTCGGGGGGAGGAGGGGAGAGGGAGGGAACTGGTAAAAAATTTTAAAATGTATAATTAAATTTTTAATAAAAAAAAATTGTTAGACATTAAAAAAAAAAAAAAGAATAATTAGGACCAGGTATTTCCATTTAGCAATTTCAATGACACAGGTGTGGGCAATCAAGGCTAATTAAAACCAGGTGTTTGCAATTAGAAATTTGAGTGACACAGGTGTGGGCAATCAAGGCCAATTAGGACCAGATTTTTCCCATTAGCAATTTCAGTGACACAGGTGTGGGCTGTGAAGGCTAAATAAGAGCAGGTGTTTCTAAATAGCAATTTCAGTGACACAGGTGTGGACAGTCAAGGCTAATTAGGACCAGGTGTTTCTAAGTAGCAGTTTGAGTGACACAGGTGTTGGCCATCAAGGCTATTTAGGACCATGTGTTTCCAATTAGCAATTGGAGTGTCACAGGTGTGGGCCATCAAGGCTAATTAGGACCAGGTGTTAACAATTAGCAATTTCAGGGACACATGTGTGGAGGATCAAGGCTAAGTAGGACCAGGTGTTTCCAATTAGCAATTTCAGTGACACAGGTGTGAGCAATCAAGGCTAATTAGGACCAGGTGTTTCCAATTAGCAATTGCAGTGACACAGGTGTGAGCAATGTGGGCTAATTAGAACCAGGTGTTTCTAATTAGCGATTTCAGTGACACAGGTGTGGGCAACAAAGGCTAATTAGGACCAGGTGTTTCCAATGAGGAATTTCAATTACCTCAGGAATGGGCATACAAGGCTAATTAGGACCAGGTGCTTCCCTTTAGCAATTTCAGTGACACAGGTTTGGGCCATCAATGCTAATTAGGACCAGGTGTTTCCCATTAGCCATTTCAGTGACACAGGTGTGGGCAATCAATGCTAATTAGGTCCAGGTGTTTGTAATTAGCAGTTTCAGTGACACAGGTGAGGGCAATCAAGGCTAATTAGCACCAGGTTTCTAATTAGCAATTTCAGTGACACAGGTGTGGGCAATCAAAGCTAATTAGGACCAGGTGTTTTTAATTACCAATTTCAGTGAAACCAGTATGGGCAATCAAAGCTAATTAGAACCAGGTGTTTGTAATTAGCAATTTCAGTGACACAGGTGTGGGCAATCAAGGCTAATTAGAACCAGGTGTTTCCCATTACCAATTTCAGTGACACAGGTTGGGGCAATCAAGGCTAATTAGGACCAGGGTTCATAAATGATTTCAGTGATTACAGTTTTGGCAAGTAAGTCTAATTAAGACCTGGTGTATTAAATTAGGAATTTCAGTGACACAGGTGTGGGCAATCAAGGCTAATTAGGACCAGGTGTTTCCAATTAGCAATTTCAGTGACACAGGTGTGGGAAATCAGGGCTAATTAGGACCAGGTGTTTCCAATTAGCAATTTCAATGACATGGGTGTGGGCAATCAAGGCTAATTAGGACCAGGTGTTTCCCATTACCAACCTCAGTGACACAAGTGTGGGCAATCAAGGCTAATTAGGACCAGGTGTTTTCAATTAGTAATTTGAGTGACACTGTTTTCAGCAATCAAGGTTAATTAGGACCAGGTGTTTCTAAATAGCAATTTCAGTGACACAGGTGAGGGCAATGGAGACTAATTAGGACCAGGTGTTTCTAATTAGCAATTTCATTGACACAGGTATGGGCAATCAAGTGTAATTTGGACTAGGTCTTTCCAATTCGCAATTTGATTGACACATGAGTGCTCAATCAAAGCTAATTAAGACCAGGTGTTCCCAATTAGCAATTTCAGTGACATAGGTGTGGGCAAACAAGGCTAATTAGGACCAGATGTTTCCAATTAGTAATTTGAGTGACACAGGTGTTGGCAATGAAGGATAATTAGGACCAAGTGATTCCAATACTAATTAAAACCTGGTGTCTTAAATAACCAATTTCAGTGACAGAGGTGTGGGCAATTGAGGCTAATTAGGACCTGGTGTTTCTCATTAGCAGTTTCAGTGACACAGGTGTGGGTAATCAAGCCTAATTAGGACTAGGTGTTTGTAATTAGTAGTTTGAGTGACACAGGTGTGGGCAACCAAAGGTAATTAGTGCCAGGTGTTTCCAGTTAGCAATTTCAGTAACACAGGTGAGGGCAATCAAGGCTAATTAGGACCAAGTGTTTCTACTTCCCAGTTTGAGTGACACCTGTGTGGGCAATCAAGGCTATTTAGGACTAAGTGTTTGCAACTTGCAGTTTGAGTGACACAGGTGTGGGCAATCAAGGCTAATTAGGACCACGTGTTTCTAAGTAGCAATTTCAATGACACAGGTGTGGGCAATCAAGGCTAATTAGGACCAGGTACTTCCAATTAGAAAATTTAGTGACACAAGTGTGGTCAATCAAGGCTAATTAGCAACAGGTGTTTCCAATTAGCAGTTTCAGTGGCAGAGGTGTGGGCAATCAAGGCTAATTAGGACCAGGTATTTCCCATTAGAAATTTCAGTAACACAGGTTTGGGCAATCAAGGCTAATTAGGACCAGCGATCATAAAGAATTTCAGTGATAACAGTGTTGGCAAAAAAGTCTAATAAGACCTGGTGTCTTAAATTACCCATTTCAGTGACACATGTGTGGGTAATCAAGGCTAATTAAGACCAGGTGTTTCCCATTAGCAATTTCAGTGACTCAGGTGTGGGCAATCAAGGTTAATTAGGACCTGGTGTTTCTAATTAGCAGTTTTAGTGACACAGGTGTGGGTAATCAAGGCTATTTAGGACCAGGTGTTTCCAATTTGCAGTTTGAGTGACACAGTGTGGGTAATCAAGGATAATTTTGACCAGGTGTTTCTAAGTAGAAAATTCAGTGACACAGGTGTGGGCAATGAAGGCTAATTAGGACCACTTGTCTCCCATTAGCAATTTCAGAGACACAGGTTTGGGCAATCAAGGCTAATTAGGACCAGGTGTTTCTAATTACAAATTTGATTGAAACAGGTGTGGGCAATCAAGTCTAATTAAGACCAGGTGTTTCTAATTACCAAATTGAGTGACACAGGTGTGGGCAACCAAGGCTAATTAAGACCAAGGTTCACAAATAATTTCAGTGTTTAGAGTGTTGGCAATCAAGACTAATTAAGACCTGGTGTCTTAAATTACCCATTTCAGTGACATAGGTGTGGGTAATCAAGGGTAATTAGGACCAGCTGTTTCCAATTAGCAATTTGAGTAACACAGGTGTGGGGAATTAAGGCTATTTATGACCAGGTTTTTCCAATTAGCAATTTCAAGGACACAGGCGAGGGCAATCAAGGCTAATTAGGACCAGGTGTTTCCCATTACCAACCTCAGTGACACTAGTGTGGGCAATCAAGGCTAATTAGGACCAGGTGTTTCCAATTAGCACTTTCAAAGACACAGGCATGGGGAATCAAGGCTAAATAGGACCAGGTGTTTAAAATTAGCAATTTCAGGGACACTGGCTTGGGAAATCAAGGCTAATTATGACCAACGAGGTGTTTCCAATTAGCAATTTCATCGACACAGGTGTGGGCAATCAAGGCTAATTAGGAACAGGTGTTTCCAATTAGCAATTTTATTGTCACAGGTGTGGGCGATCAAGAATAATTAGGACCAGGTATTTCCATTTAGCAATTTCAATGACACAGGTGTGGGCAATCAAGTCTAATTAAAACCAGGTTTTTGCAATTAGAAATTTGAGTGACACAGGTGTGGGCAATCAAGGCCAATTAGGACCAGATTTTTCCCATTAGCAATTTCAGTGACACAGGTGTGGGCTGTGAAGGCTAAATAAGAGCAGGTGTTTCTAAATGGCAATTTCAGTGACACAGGTGTGGTCAATCAAGGCTAATTATGACCCGATTTTTCCCATTAGAAATTTCAGTGACAGAGATGTGGGCAATCAATGCTAATTAGGACCAGGTGTTTCCCCTTAGCAATTTCAGTGACACAGGTGTGGGCAATCAAGGCAAATTAGGACCAGGTGTTTCTAATTAGCACTTTCAGTGACAGGTGTGAGAAATCAAACCTAATTCGGACAAGGTGTTTCCCATTAGCAATTTCAGTGACACAGGTGTGGGCAATCAAGGCAAATTAGGATCAGGTGTTTCTAAGTAGCAGTTTGAGTGACACAGGTGTGGGCAATCAAGGCTATTTGGGACCAGGTGTTTCCAATTAGCAATTTGAGTAACACACCTGTGGGCCATCAAGGCTAATTAGGACCAGGTGTTTCCAATTAGCAATTTCAGGGACACAGGTGAGGGCAATCAAGGCTTATTAGGACCAGGTGTTTCCCATTACCAATTTCAGTGACACAGGTGGGGGCAATCAAGGCTAATTAGGACCAGGGTTCACAAATAATTTCACTGATTAGGGCTTTGACAATTAAGTCTAATTAAGACTTGGTGTATTAAATTAGCAATTTCATAGACACAGGTGTGGGCAATCAGGCTAATTAGGACCAGGTGTTTCTAACTAGATGTTTCACTGACACGGGTGAAGGCAATTAAGGCTAATTAGGACCAGTTGTTTCTAATTAGCAGGTTCAGTGACACTGGCGTGGGCAATCAAGGCTAATTAGGACAACGTGTTTCCAAATACCAATTTCAGTGACATAGTTGTGGGCAATCAAGGCTAATTAGGACCAGGTGTTTCCAATTATCAATTTCAGTGACACAGGCATGGGAAATCAGGGCTAATCAGGACCAGGTGTTTCCAATTAGCAATTTCAATGACACAGGTGTGGGCAATCAAGGCTAATCAGGACCAGGTGTTTCCCATTACCAACCTCAGTGACACAAGTGTGGGCAATCAAGGCTAAATAGGACCAGGTGATTTCAATTAGTAATTTGAGTGACACTGGTTTGGGCAATCAGGGCTAATTAGGACCAAATGTTTCTAATTAGCAATTACAGTGACACAGGTGTGGGCAATCAAGGCTAATTAGGACCAGGTGTTTCTAAGTAGCAGTTTGAGTGACACAGTTGTGGGCCATCAAGGCTATTTAGGACCATGTGTTTCCAATTAGCAATTGGAGTGTCACAGGTGTGGGCCATCAAGGCTAATTAGGACCAGGTGTTAACAATTAGCAATTTCAGGGACACATGTGTGGAGGATCAAGGCTAAGTAGGACCAGGTGTTTCCAATTAGCAATTTCAGTGACACAGGTGTGAGCAATCAAGGCTAATTAGGACCAGGTGTTTCCAATTAGCGATTTCAGTGACACAGGTGTGGGCAACAAAGGCTAATTAGGACCAGGTGTTTCCAATGAGGAATTTCAATTACTGCAGGAATGGGCATACAAGGCTAATTAGGAACAGGTGTTTCCCCTTAGCAATTTCAGTGACACAGGTTTGGGCCATCAATGCTAATTAGGACCAGGTGTTTCCCATTAGCCATTTCAGTGACACAGGTGTGGGCAATCAATGCTAATTAGGTCCAGGTGTTTGTAATTAGCAGTTTCAGTGACACAGGTGAGGGCAATCAAGGCTAATTAGCACCAGGTTTCTAATTAGCAATTTCAGTGACACAGGTGTGGGCAATCAAAGCTAATTAGGACCAGGTGTTTCTAATTATCAATTTCAGTGAAACCAGTATGGGCAATCAAAGCTAATTAGAACCAGATGTTTGTAATTAGCAATTTCAGTGACACAGGCGTGGGCAATCAAGGCTAATTAGGACCAGGAGTTTCCCATTACCAATTTCAGTGACACAGGTTGGGGCAATCAAGGCTAATTAGGACCAGGGTTCATAAATGATTTCAGTGATTACAGTTTTGGCAAGTAAGTCTAATTAAGACCTGGTGTATTAAATTAGGAATTTCAGTGACACAGGTGTGGGCAATCAAGGCTAATTAGGACCAGGTGTTTCCAATTAGCAATTTCAGTGACACAGGTGTGGGAAATCAGGGCTAATTAGGACCAGGTGTTTCCAATTAGCAATTTCAATGACATGGGTGTGGGCAATCAAGGCTAATTAGGACCAGGTGTTTCCCATTACCAACCTCAGTGACACAAGTGTGGGCAATCAAGGCTAATTAGGACCAGGTGTTTTCAATTAGTAATTTGAGTGACACTGTTTTCAGCAATCAAGGTTAATTAGGACGAGGTGTTTCTAATTAGCAATTTCAGTGACACAGGTGAGGGAAATCGAGACTAATTAGCACCAGGTGTTTCTAATTAGCAATTTCATTGACACAGGTATGGGCAATCAAGTGTAATTTGGACTAGGTCTTTCCAATTAGCAATTTGATTGACACATGAGTGCTCAATCAAAGCTAATTAAGACCAGGTGTTCCCAATTAGCAATTTCAGTGACATAGGTGTGGACAAACAAGTCTAATTAGGACCAGATGTTTCCAATTAGTAATTTGAGTGACACAGGTGTTGGCAATGAAGGCTAATTAGGACCAAGTGATTCCAATACTAATTAAAACCTGGTGTCTTAAATAACCAATTTCAGTGACAGAAGTGTGGGCAATTGAGACTAATTAGGACCAGGTGTTTCTCATTAGCAGTTTCAGTGACACAGGTGTGGGTAATCAAGCCTAATTAGGACTAGGTGTTTGTAATTAGTAGTTTGAGTGACACAGGTGTGGGCAACCAAAGGTAATTAGTGCCAGGTGTTTCCAGTTAGCAATTTCAGTAACACAGGTGAGGGCAATCAAGGCTAATTAGGACCAAGTGTTTCTACTTCCCAGTTTGAGTGACACCTGTGTGGGCAATCAAGGCTATTTAGGACTAAGTGTTTGCAACTAGCAGTTTGAGTGACACAGGTGTGGGCAATCAAGGCTAATTAGGACCACGTGTTTCTAAGTAGCAATTTCAATGACACAGGTGTGGGCAATCAAGGCTAATTAGGACCAGGTACTTCCAATTAGAAAATTTAGTGACACAAGTGTGGTAAATCAAGGCTAATTAGCAACAGGTGTTTCCAATTAGCAGTTTCAGTGGCAGAGGTGTGGGCAATCAAGGCTAATTAGGACCAGGTATTTCCCATTAGAAATTTCAGTAACACAGGTTTGGGCAATCAAGGCTAATTAGGACCAGCGATCATAAAGAATTTCAGTGATAACAGTGTTGGCAAACAAGTCTAATTAAGACCTGGTGTCTTAAATTACCCATTTCAGTGACACAGGTGTGGGTAATCAAGGCTAATTAAGACCAGGTGTTTCCCATTAGCAATTTCAGTGACTCAGGTGTGGGCAATCAAGGTTAATTAGGACCTGGTGTTTCTAATTAGCAGTTTGAGTGACACAGGTGTGGGTAATCAAGGCTATTTAGGACCAGGTGTTTCCAATTTGCAGTTTGAGTGACACAGGTGTGGGCAATCAAGGATAATTTTGACCAGGTGTTTCTAAGTAGAAAATTCAGTGACACAGGTGTGGGCAATGAAGGCTAATTAGGACCACTTGTCTCCCATTAGCAATTTCAGAGACACAGGTTTGTGCAATCAAGGCTAATTAGGACCAGGTGTTTCTAATTACAAATATGAGTGAGACTGGTGTGGGGAATCAAGGCTAATTAGGACCAGGTGTTTCCAATTACCAAATTGAGTGACACAGGTGTGGGGAATTAAGACTAATTATGACCAAGTTTTTCCAATTAGCAATTTCAAGGATACAGGCGAGGGCAATCAAGGCTAACTAGGACCAGGTGTTTCCCATTACCAACCTCAGTGACACAAGTGTGGGCAATCAAGGCTAATTAGGACCAGGTGTTTCCAATTAGCACTTTCAAAGACACAGGCATGGGGAATCAAGGCTAAATAGGACCAGGTGTTTACAATTAGCAATTTCAGGGACACTGGCGTGGGCAATCAAGTCTAATTACGACAGACCAGGTGTTTCCAATTCGCAATTTCATTGTCACAGGTGTGGGCGATCAAGAATAATTAGGACCAGGTATTTCCATTTAGCAATTTCAATGACACAGGTGTGGGCAATCAAGGCTAATTAAAACCAGGTGTTTGCAATTAGAAATTTGAGTGACACAGGTGTGGGCAATCAAGGCCAATTAGGACCAGATTTTTCCCATTAGCAATTTCAGTGACACAGGTGTGGGCTTTAAAGGCTAAATAAGAGCAGGTGTTTCTAAATGGCAATTTCAGTGACACAGGTGTGGTCAATCAAGGCTAATTAGGACCAGATTTTTCCCATTAGAAATTTCAGTGACACAGATGTGGGCAATCAACGCTAATTAGGACCAGGTGTTTCCCCTTAGCAATTTCAGTGACACAGGTGTGGGCAATCAAGGCTAATTAGGACCAGGTGTTTCTAAGTAGCAGTTTGAGTGACACAGGTGTTGGCCATCAAGGCTATTTAGGACCATGTGTTTCCAATTAGCAATTGGAGTGTCACAGGTGTGGGCCATCAAGGCTAATTAGGACCAGGTGTTAACAATTAGCAATTTCAGGGACACATGTGTGGAGGATCAAGGCTAAGTAGGACCAGGTGTTTCCAATTAGCAATTTCAGTGACACAGGTGTGAGCAATCAAGGCTAATTAGGACCAGGTGTTTCCAATTAGCAATTGCAGTGACACAGGTGTGAGCAATGTGGGCTAATTAGAACCAGGTGTTTCTAATTAGCGATTTCAGTGACACAGGTGTGGGCAACAAAGGCTAATTAGGACCAGGTGTTTCCAATGAGGAATTTTCAATTACCTCAGGAATGGGCATACAAGGCTAATTAGGACCAGGTGCTTCCCTTTAGCAATTTCAGTGACACAGGTTTGGGCCATCAATCCTAATTAGGACCAGGTGTTTCCCATTAGCCATTTCAGTGACACAGGTGTGGGCAATCAATGCTAATTAGGTCCAGGTGTTTGTAATTAGCAGTTTCAGTGACACAGGTGAGGGCAATCAAGGCTAATTAGCACCAGGTTTCTAATTAGCAATTTCAGTGACACAGGTGTGGGCAATCAAAGCTAATTAGGACCAGGTGTTTCTAATTACCAATTTCAGTGAAACCAGTATGGGCAATCAAAGCTAATTAGAACCAGGTGTTTGTAATTAGCAATTTCAGTGACACAGGTGTGGGCAATCAAGGCTAATTAGGTCCAGGTGTATGTAATTAGCAGTTTCAGTGACACAGGTGAGGGCAATCAAGGCTAATTAGCACCAGGTTTCTAATTAGCAATTTCAGTGACACAGGTGTGGGCAATCAAAGCTAATTAGGACCAGGTGTTTCTAATTACCAATTTCAGTGAAACCAGTATGGGCAATCAAAGCTAATTAGAACCAGGTGTTTGTAATTAGCAATTTCAGTGACACAGGTGTGGGCAATCAAGGCTAATTAGAACCAGGTGTTTCCCATTACCAATTTCAGTGACACAGGTTGGGGCAATCAAGGCTAATTAGGACCAGGGTTCATAAATGATTTCAGTGATTACAGTTTTGGCAAGTAAGTCTAATTAAGACCTGGTGTATTAAATTAGCAATTTCAGTGACACAGGTGTGGGCAATCAAGGCTAATTAGGACCAGGTGTTTCCAATTAGCAATTTCAGTGACACAGGTGTGGGAAATCAGGGCTAATTAGGACCAGGTGTTTCCAATTAGCAATTTCAATGACATGGGTGTGGGCAATCAAGGCTAATTAGGACCAGGTGTTTCCCATTACCAACCTCAGTGACACAAGTGTGGGCAATCAAGGCTAATTAGGACGAGGTGTTTTCAATTAGTAATTTGAGTGACACTGTTTTCAGCAATCAAGGTTAATTAGGACCAGGTGTTTCTAAATAGCAATTTCAGTGACACAGGTGAGGGCAATGGAGACTAATTAGGACCAGGTGTTTCTAATTAGCAATTTCATTGACACAGGTATGGGCAATCAAGTGTAATTTGGACTAGGTCTTTCCAATTCGCAATTTGATTGACACATGAGTGCTCAATCAAAGCTAATTAAGACCAGGTGTTCCCAATTAGCAATTTCAGTGACATAGGTGTGGGCAAACAAGGCTAATTAGGACCAGATGTTTCCAATTAGTAATTTGAGTGACACAGGTGTTGGCAATGAAGGCTAATTAGGACCAAGTGATTCCAATACTAATTAAAACCTGGTGTCTTAAATAACCAATTTCAGTGACAGAGGTGTGGGCAATTGAGGCTAATTAGGACCTGGTGTTTCTCATTAGCAGTTTCAGTGACACAGGTGTGGATAATCAAGCCTAATTAGGACTAGGTGTTTGTAATTAGTAGTTTGAGTGACACAGGTGTGGGCAACCAAAGGTGATTAGTGCCAGGTGTTTCCAGTTAGCAATTTCAGTAACACAGGTGAGGGCAATCAAGGCTAATTAGGACCAAGTGTTTCTACTTCCCAGTTTGAGTGACACAGGTGTGGGCAATCAAGGCTATTTAGGACTAAGTGTTTGCAACTAGCAGTTTGAGTGACACAGGTGTGGGCAATCAAGGCTAATTAGGACCACGTGTTTCTAAGTAGCAATTTCAATGACACAGGTGTGGGCAATCAAGGCTAATTAGGACCAGGTACTTCCAATTAGAAAATTTAGTGACACAAGTGTGGTCAATCAAGGCTAATTAGCAACAGGTGTTTCCAATTAGCAGTTTCAGTGGCAGAGGTGTGGGCAATCAAGGCTAATTAGGACCAGGTATTTCCCATTAGAAATTTCAGTAACACAGGTTTGGGCAATCAAGGCTAATTAGGACCAGTGATCATAAAGAATTTCAGTAATAACAGTGTTGGCAAACAAGTCTAATAAGACCTGGTGTCTTAAATTACCCATTTCAGTGACACAGGTGTGGGTAATCAAGGCTAATTAAGACCAGGTGTTTCCCATTAGCAATTTCAGTGACTCAGGTGTGGGCAATCAAGGTTAATTAGGACCTGGTGTTTCTAATTAGCAGTTTTAGTGACACAGGTGTGGGTAATCAAGGCTATTTAGGACCAGGTGTTTCCAATTTGCAGTTTGAGTGACACAGTGTGGGCAATCAAGGATAATTTTGACCAGGTGTTTCTAAGTAGAAAATTCAGTGACACAGGTGTGGGCAATGAAGGCTAATTAGGACCACTTGTCTCCCATTAGCAATTTCAGAGACACAGGTTTGGGCAATCAAGGCTAATTAGGACCAGGTGTTTCTAATTACAAATTTGATTGAGACAGGTGTGGGCAATCAAGTCTAATTAAGACCAGGTGTTTCTAATTACCAAATTGAGTGACACAGGTGTGGGCAACCAAGGCTAATTAAGACCAAGGTTCACAAATAATTTCAGTGTTTAGAGTGTTGGCAATCAAGACTAATTAAGACCTGGTGTCTTAAATTACCCATTTCAGTGACATAGGTGTGGGTAATCAAGGCTAATTAGGACCAGCTGTTTCCAATTAGCAATTTGAGTAACACAGGTGTGGGGAATTAAGGCTATTTATGACCAGGTTTTTCCAATTAGCAATTTCAAGGACACAGGCGAGGGCAATCAAGGCTAATTAGGACCAGGTGTTTCCCATTACCAACCTCAGTGACACTAGTGTGGGCAATCAAGTCTAATTAGGACCAGTTGTTTCCAATTAGCACTTTCAGAGACACAGGCATGGGGAATCAAGGCTAAATAGGACCAGGTGTTTACAATTAGCAATTTCAGGGACACTGGCATGGGCAATCAAGGCTAATTACGACCAGGTGTTTCCAATTAGCAATTTCATTGACAAAGGTGTGGGCAATCAAGGCTAATTAGGACCAGGTGTTTCCAATTAGCAATTTCATTGTCACAGGTGTGGGCGATCAAGAATAATTAGATCCAGGTATTTCCATTTAGCAATTTCAATGACACAAGTGTGGGCAATCAAGGCTAATTAAAACCAGGTGTTTGCAATTAGAAATTTGAGTGACACTGGTGTGGGCAATCAAGGCTAATTAGGACCAGGTGTTTCCAATTAGCAATTTCAGTGACACAGGTGTGGGAAATCAAGGCTAATTAGGACCAGATGTTTCCAATTAGTAATTTGAGTGACACAGGTGTTGGCAATGAAGGCTAATTAGCACCAAGTGATTCCAATAAGCAATTTCAGTGACACAGGTGTGGGCAATCAAGGCTAATTAGGACTAGGGTTCATAAATAATTTCAGGGATTACAGTGTTGGCAATCCAGACTAATTAAAATCTGGTGTCTTAAACAACCAATTTCAGTGATAGAGGTGTGGGCAATCAAGGCTAATTAGGACCAGGTGTTTCTAATTAGCAGTTTCAGTGACACAGGTGAGGGCAATCAAGGCAAATTAGGATCAGGTGTTTCTAAGTAGCAGTTGCAATGACACAGGTGTGGGCAATCAAGGCTATTTGGGACCATGTGTTTCCAATTAGCAATTTGAGTAACACACATGTGGGCCATCAAGGCTAATTAGGACCAGGTGTTTCTAAGTAGCAGTTTGAGTGACACAGGTGTGGGCCATCAAGGCTATTTAGGACCATGTGTTTCCAATTAGCAATTGGAGTGTCACAGGTGTGGGCCATCAAGGCTAATTAGGACCAGGTGTTAACAATTAGCAATTTCAGGGACACATGTGTGGAGGATCAAGGCTAAGTAGGACCAGGTGTTTCCAATTAGCAATTTCAGTGACACAGGTGTGAGCAATCAAGGCTAATTTGGACCAGGTGTTTCCAATTAGCAATTGCAGTGACACAGGTGTGGGCAACAAAGTCTAATTTGGACCAGGTGTTTCCAATTAGGAATTTCAATTACAGCAGGAATGGGCAATCAAGGCTAATTAGGACCAGATGTTTCCCCTTAGCAATTTTAGTGACACAGGTTTGGGCCATCAATGCTAATTAGGACCAGGTGTTTCCCATTAGCCATTTCAGTGACACAGGTGTGGGCAGTCAATGCTAATTAGGACCAAGTGTTTGTAATTAGCAGTTTCAGTGACACAGGTGAGGGCAATCAAGGCTAATTAGCACCAGGTTTCTAATTAGCAATTTCAGTGACACAGGTGTGGGCAATCAAAGCTAATTAGGACCAGGTGTTTCTAATTAGCAATTTGAGTGAACCTGGTATGGGCAATCAAAGCTGATTAGAACCAGGTGTTTGTAATTAGCAATTTCCATGACACAGGTGTGAGCAATCAAGGCTAATTAGGACCAGGTATTTCTAATTAGCAATTTGAGTGACACAGGTGTGGGCAATCAAGGCTAATTACGACCAGGTGTTTCCAATTAGCAATTTCAGTAACACAAGTGTGGGCAATCAAGGTTAATTAGAACAAGGTGTTTCCAATTAGCAATTTCAATAACACAGGTGTGGGCCACCAAGGATAATTAGGACAAGGTGTTTCTCATTAGCAATTTCAGTGACACAAGTGTGTGCCACCAAGGCTAATTAGGACCAGGTGTTTCTCATTACCAATTTCAGTGACACAGGTGGGGGCAAACAAGGCTAATTAGGACCAGGTGTTTCCCATTACCATTTTCAGCAGGTGGGGGTAATCAAGGCTAATTAAGACCAGGGTTTATAAAATATTTCAATGATTACAGTTTTGTCAATTAAGTCTAATTAAGACCTGGTGTATTAAATTAGCAATTTCAGTGACACAGGTGTGGGCAGTCAGGCTAATTAGGACCAGGTGTTTCTAATTAGCAAATTCAGTGAAACAGGTGTGGAGGATCAATGCTAATTAGGACCAGGTGTTTACAATTAGCAATTTCAGGGACACTGGCATGGGCAATCAAGGCTAATTACAACCGACCAGGTGTTTCCAATTAGCAATTTCATTGACACAGGTGTGGGCAATCAAGGCTAATTAGGACCAGGTGTTTCCAATTAGCAATTTCATTGTCACAGGTGTGGGCGATCAAGAATAATTAGGACCAGGTATTTCCATTTAGCAATTTCAATGACACAGGTGTGGGCAATCAAGGCTAATTAAAACCAGGTGTTTGCAATTAGAAATTTGAGTGACACAGGTGTGGGCAATCAAGGCCAATTAGGACCAGATTTTTCCCATTAGCAATATCAGTGACATAGGTGTGGGCTGTGAAGGCTAAATAAGAGCAGGTGTTTCTAAATGGCAATTTCAGTGACACAGGTGTGGTCAATCAAGGCTAATTAGGACCAGATTTTTCCCATTAGAAATTTCAGTGACACAGATGTGGGCAATCAACGCTAATTAGGACCAGGTGTTTCCCCTTAGCAATTTCAGTAACACAGGTGTGGGCAATCAAGGCTAATTAGTACCAGGTGTTTCTAATTAGCAATTTCAGTGACAGGTGTGAGAAATCAAGCCTAATTCGGACAAGGTGTTTCCCATTAGCAATTTCAGTGACACAGGTGTGGGCAATCAAGGCAAATTAGGATCAGGTGTTTCTAAGTAGCAGTTTGAGTGACACAGGTGTGGGCAATCAAGGCTAATTAGGACCAGGTGTTTTCAATTAGTAATTTGAGTGACACTGGTTTGGGCAATCAGGGCTAATTAGGACCAAATGTTTCTAATTAGCAATTTCAGTGACACAGGTGTGGGCAATCAAGGCTAATTAGGACCAGGTGTTTCTAAGTAGCAGTTTGAGTGACACAGGTGTTGGCCATCAAGGCTATTTAGGACCATGTGTTTCCAATTAGCAATTGGAGTGTCACAGGTGTGGGCCATCAAGGCTAATTAGGACCAGGTGTTAACAATTAGCAATTTCAGGGACACATGTGTGGAGGATCAAGGCTAAGTAGGACCAGGTGTTTCCAATTAGCAATTTCAGTGACACAGGTGTGAGCAATCAAGGCTAATTAGGACCAGGTGTTTCCAATTAGCAATTGCAGTGACACAGGTGTGAGCAATGTGGGCTAATTAGAACCAGGTGTTTCTAATTAGCGATTTCAGTGACACAGGTGTGGGAAACAAAGGCTAATTAGGACCAGGTGTTTCCAATGAGGAATTTCAATTACCTCAGGAATGGGCATACAAGGCTAATTAGGACCAGGTGCTTCCCTTTAGCAATTTCAGTGACACAGGTTTGGGCCATCAATGCTAATTAGGACCAGGTGTTTCCCATTAGCCATTTCAGTGACACAGGTGTGGGCAATCAATGCTAATTAGGTCCAGGTGTTTGTAATTAGCAGTTTCAGTGACACAGGTGAGGGCAATCAAGGCTAATTAGCACCAGGTTTCTAATTAGCAATTTCAGTGACACAGGTGTGGGCAATCAAAGCTAATTAGGACCAGGTGTTTCTAATTACCAATTTCAGTGAAACCAGTATGGGCAATCAAAGCTAATTAGAACCAGGTGTTTGTAATTAGCAATTTCAGTGACACAGGTGTGGGCAATCAAGGCTAATTAGAACCAGGTGTTTCCCATTACCAATTTCAGTGACACAGGTTGGGGCAATCAAGGCTAATTAGGACCAGGGTTCATAAATGATTTCAGTGATTACAGTTTTGGCAAGTAAGTCTAATTAAGACCTGGTGTATTAAATTAGCAATTTCAGTGACACAGGTGTGGGCAATCAAGGCTAATTAGGACCAGGTGTTTCCAATTAGCAATTTCAGTGACACAGGTGTGGGAAATCAGGGCTAATTAGGACCAGGTGTTTCCAATTAGCAATTTCAATGACATGGGTGTGGGCAATCAAGGCTAATTAGGACCAGGTGTTTCCCATTACCAACCTCAGTGACACAAGTGTGGGCAATCAAGGCTAATTAGGACGAGGTGTTTTCAATTAGTAATTTGAGTGACACTGTTTTCAGCAATCAAGGTTAATTAGGACCAGGTGTTTCTAAATAGCAATTTCAGTGACACAGGTGAGGGCAATGGAGACTAATTAGGACCAGGTGTTTCTAATTAGCAATTTCATTGACACAGGTATGGGCAATCAAGTGTAATTTGGACTAGGTCTTTCCAATTCGCAATTTGATTGACACATGAGTGCTCAATCAAAGCTAATTAAGACCAGGTGTTCCCAATTAGCAATTTCAGTGACATAGGTGTGGGCAAACAAGGCTAATTAGGACGAGATGTTTCCAATTAGTAATTTGAGTGACACAGGTGTTGGCAATGAAGGATAATTAGGACCAAGTGATTCCAATACTAATTAAAACCTGGTGTCTTAAATAACCAATTTCAGTGACAGAGGTGTGGGCAATTGAGGCTAATTAGGACCTGGTGTTTCTCATTAGCAGTTTCAGTGACAAAGGTGTGGGTAATCAAGCCTAATTAGGACTAGGTGTTTGTAATTAGTAGTTTGAGTGACACAGGTGTGGGCAACCAAAGGTAATTAGTGCCAGGTGTTTCCAGTTAGCAATTTCAGTAACACAGGTGAGGGCAATCAAGGCTAATTAGGACCAAGTGTTTCTACTTCCCAGTTTGAGTGACACCTGTGTGGGCAATCAAGGCTATTTAGGACTAAGTGTTTGCAACTAGCAGTTTGAGTGACACAGGTGTGGGCAATCAAGGCTAATTAGGACCACGTGTTTCTAAGTAGCAATTTCAATGACACAGTTGTGGGCAATCAAGGCTAATTAGGACCAGGTACTTCCAATTAGAAAATTTAGTGACACAAGTGTGGTCAATCAAGGCTAATTAGCAACAGGTGTTTCCAATTAGCAGTTTCAGTGGCAGAGGTGTGGGCAATCAAGGCTAATTAGGACCAGGTATTTCCCATTAGAAATTTCAGTAACACAGGTTTGGGCAATCAAGGCTAATTAGGACCAGCGATCATAAAGAATTTCAGTAATAACAGTGTTGGCAAACAAGTCTAATAAGACCTGGTGTCTTAAATTACCCATTTCAGTGACACAGGTGTGGGTAATCAAGGCTAATTAAGACCAGGTGTTTCCCATTAGCAATTTCAGTGACTCAGGTGTGGGCAATCAAGGTTAATTAGGACCTGGTGTTTCTAATTAGCAGTTTTAGTGACACAGGTGTGGGTAATCAAGGCTATTTAGGACCAGGTGTTTCCAATTTGCAGTTTGAGTGACACAGTGTGGGCAATCAAGGATAATTGTGACCAGGTGTTTCTAAGTAGAAAATTCAGTGACACAGGTGTGGGCAATGAAGGCTAATTAGGACCACTTGTCTCCCATTAGCAATTTCAGAGACACAGGTTTGGGCAATCAAGGCTAATTAGGACCAGGTGTTTCTAATTACAAATTTGATTGAGACAGGTGTGGGCAATCAAGTCTAATTAAGACCAGGTGTTTCTAATTACCAAATTGAGTGACACAGGTGTGGGCAACCAAGGCTAATTAAGACCAAGGTTCACAAATAATTTCAGTGTTTAGAGTGTTGGCAATCAAGACTAATTAAGACCTGGTGTCTTAAATTACCCATTTCAGTGACATAGGTGTGGGTAATCAAGGCTAATTAGGACCAGCTATTTCCAATTAGCAATTTGAGTAACACAGGTGTGGGGAATTAAGGCTATTTATGACCAGGTTTTTCCAATTAGCAATTTCAAGGACACAGGCGAGGGCAATCAAGGCTAATTAGGACCAGGTGTTTCCCATTACCAACCTCAGTGACACTAGTGTGGGCAATCAAGGCTAATTAGGACCAGGTGTTTCCAATTAGCACTTTCAAAGACACAGGCATGGGGAATCAAGGCTAAATAGGACCAGGTGTTTACAATTAGCAATTTCAGGGACACTGGCATGGGCAATCAAGGCTAATTACGACCAGGTGTTTCCAATTAGCAATTTCATTGACAAAGGTGTGGGCAATCAAGGCTAATTAGGACCAGGTGTTTCCAATTAGCAATTTCATTGTCACAGGTGTGGGTGATCAAGAATAATTAGGACCAGGTATTTCTATTTAGCAATTTTAATGACACAAGTGTGGGCAATCAAGGCTAATTAAAACCAGGTGTTTGCAATTAGAAATTTGAGTGACACTGGTGTGGGCAATCAAGGCTAATTAGGACCAGGTGTTTCCAATTAGCAATTTCAGTGACACAGGTGTGGGAAATCAAGGCTAATTAGGACCAGATATTTCCAATTAGTAATTTGAGTGACACAGGTGTTGGCAATGAAGGCTAATTAGCACCAAGTGATTCCAATAAGCAATTTCAGTGACACAGGTGTGGGCAATCAAGGCTAATTAGGACTAGGGTTCATAAATAATTTCAGGGATTACAGTGTTGGCAATCCAGACTAATTAAAATCTGGTGTCTTAAACAACCAATTTCAGTGATAGAGGTGTGGGCAATCAAGGCTAATTAGGACCAGGTGTTTCTAATTAGCAGTTTCAGTGACACAGGTGAGGGCAATCAAGGCAAATTAGGATCAGGTGTTTCTAAGTAGCAGTTGGAATGACACAGGTGTGGGCAATCAAGGCTATTTGGGACCATGTGTTTCCAATTAGCAATTTGAGTAACACACGTGTGGGCCATCAAGGCTAATTAGGACCAGGTGTTTCTAAGTAGCAGTTTGAGTGACACAGGTGTGGGCCATCAAGGCTATTTAGGACCATGTGTTTCCAATTAGCAATTGGAGTGTCACAGGTGTGGGCCATCAAGGCTAATTAGGACCAGGTGTTAACAATTAGCAATTTCAGGGACACATGTGTGGAGGATCAAGGCTAAGTAGGACCAGGTGTTTCCAATTAGCAATTTCCATGACACAGGTGTGAGCAATCAAGGCTAATTTGGACCAGGTGTTTCCAATTAGCAATTGCAGTGACACAGGTGTGGGCAACAAAGTCTAATTTGGACCAGGTGTTTCCAATTAGGAATTTCAATTACAGCAGGAATGGGCAATCAAGGCTAATTAGGACCAGATGTTTCCCCTTAGCAATTTTAGTGACACAGGTTTGGGCCATCAATGCTAATTAGGACCAGGTGTTTCCCATTAGCCATTTCAGTGACACAGGTGTGGGCAATCAATGCTAATTAGGACCAGGTGTTTGTAATTAGCAGTTTCAGTGACACAGGTGAGGGCAATCAAGGCTAATTAGCACCAGGTTTCTAATTAGCAATTTCAGTGACACAGGTGTGGGCAATCAAAGCTAATTAGGACCAGGTGTTTCCCATTACCAACCTCAGTGACACAGGTGTGGGCAACAAAGTCTAATTTGGACCAGGTGTTTCCAATTAGGAATTTCAATTACAGCAGGAATGGGCAATCAAGGCTAATTAGGACCAGATGTTTCCCCTTAGCAATTTTAGTGACACAGGTTTGGGCCATCAATGCTAATTAGGACCAGGTGTTTCCCATTAGCCATTTCAGTGACACAGGTGTGGGCAATCAATGCTAATTAGGACCAGGTGTTTGTAATTAGCAGTTTCAGTGACACAGGTGAGGGCAATCAAGGCTAATTAGCACCAGGTTTCTAATTAGCAATTTCAGTGACACAGGTGTGGGCAATCAAAGCTAATTAGGACCAGGTGTTTCCAATTAGCACTTTCAAAGACACAGGCATGGGGAATCAGGCTAAATAGGACCAGGTGTTTAAAATATAGCAATTTCAGGGACACTGGCGTGGGAAATCAAGGCTAATTAGGACCGACCAGGTGTTTCCAATTAGCAATTTCATTGTCACAGGTGTGGGCGATCAAGAATAATTAGGACCAGGTTTTTGCAATTAGAAATTTGAGTGACACAGGTGTGGGCAATCAAGGCCAATTAGGACCAGATTTTTCCCATTAGCAATTTCAGTGACACAGGTGTGGGCTGTGAAGGCTAAATAAGAGCAGGTGTTTCTAAATGGCAATTTCAGTGACACAGGTGTGGTCAATCAAGGCTAATTAGGACCAGATTTTTCCCATTAGAAATTTCAGTGACAGAGATGTGGGCAATCAATGCTAATTAGGACCAGGTGTTTCCCCTTAGCTATTTCAGTGACACAGGTGTGGGCAATCAAGGCAAATTAGGACCAGGTGTTTCTAATTAGCAATTTCAGTGACAGGTGTGAGAAATCAAGCCTAATTCGGACAAGGTGTTTCCCATTAGCAAATTCAGTGACACAGGTGTGGGCAATCAAGGCAAATTAGGATCAGGTGTTTCTAAGTAGCAGTTTGAGTGACACAGGTGTGGGTAATCAAGGCTATGTGGGACCAGGTGTTTCCAATTAGCAATTTGAGTAACACACATGTGGCCCATCAAGGCTAATTAGGACCAGGTGTTTCCAATTAGCAATTTCCAGGACACAGGTGAGGGCAATCAAGGCTTATTAGGACCAGGTGTTTCCCATTACCAATTTCAGTGACACAGGTGGGGGCAAACAAGGCTAATTAGGACCAGGGTTCACAAATAATTTCACTGATTACTGCTTTGACAATTGAGTCTAATTAAGACTTGGTGTATTAAATTAGCAATTTCATAGACACAGGTGTGGGGAATCAGGCTAATTAGGACCAGGTGTTTCTAACTAGATGTTTCACTGACATGGGTGAAGGCAATTAAGGCTAATTAGGACCAGTTGTTTCTAATTAGCAGGTTCAGTGACACAGGCGTGGGCAATCAAGGCTAATTAGGACAATGTGTTTCCAAATACCAATTTCAGTGACATAGTTGTGGGCAATCAAGGCTAATTAGGACCAGGTGTTTCCAATTATCAATTTCAGTGACACAGGCATGGGAAATCAGGGCTAATCAGGACCAGGTGTTTCCAATTAGCAATTTCAATGACACAGGTGTGGGCAATCAAGGCTAATCAGGATCAGGTGTTTCCCATTACCAACCTCAGTGACACAAGTGTGGGCAATCAAGGCTAATTAGGACCAGGTGCTTTCAATTAGTAATTTGAGTGACACTGGTTTGGGCAATCAGGGCTAATTAGGACCAAATGTTTCTAATTAGCAATTTCAGTGACACAGGTGTGGGTAATCAAGGCTAATTAGGACCAGGTGTTTCTAAGTAGCAGTTTGAGTGACACAGGTGTTGGCCATCAAGGCTATTTAGGACCATGTGTTTCCAATTAGCAATTGGAGTGTCACAGGTGTGGACCATCAAGGCTAATTAGGACCAGGTGTTAAAAATTAGCAATTTCAGGGACACATGTGTGGAGGATCAAGGCTAAGTAGGACCAGGTGTTTCCAATTAGCAATTTCAGTGACACAGGTGTGAGCAATCAAGGCTAATTAGGACCAGGTGTTTCCAATTAGCAATTGCAGTGACACAGGTGTGAGCGATGTGGGCTAATTAGAACCAGGTGTTTCTAATTAGCGATTTCAGTGACACAGGTGTGGGAAACAAAGGCTAATTAGGACCAGGTGTTTCCAATGAGGAATTTCAATTACCTCAGGAATGGGCATACAAGGCTAATTAGGACCAGGTGTTTCCCCCTAGCAATTTCAGTGACACAGGATTGGGCCATCAATGCTAATTAGGACCAGGTGTTTCCCATTAGCCATTTCAGTGACACAGGTGTGGGCAATCAAAGCTAATTAGAACCAGGTGTTTGTAATTAGCAGTTTCAGTGACACAGGTGAGGGCAATCAAGGCTAATTAGCACCAGGTTTCTAATTAGCAATTTCAGTGACACAGGTGTGGGCAATCAAAGCTAATTAGGACCAGGTGTTTCTAATTACCAATTTGAGTGAAACCAGTATGGGCAATCAAAGCTAATTAGAACCAGGTGTTTGTAATTAGCAATTTCAGTGACACAGGTGTGGGCAATCAAGGCTAATTAGGACCAGGTGTTTCCCATTACCAATTTCAGTGACACAGGTTGGGGCAATCAAGGCTAATTAGGACCAGGGTTCATAAATGATATCAGTGATTACAGTTTTGGCAAGTAAGTCTAATTAAGACCTGGTGTATTAAATTAGCAATTTCAGTGACACAGGTGTGGGCAATCAAGGCTAATTAGGACCAGGTGTTTCCAATTAGCAATTTCAGTGACACAGGTGTGGGAAATCAGGGCTAATTAGGACCAGGTGTTTCCAATTAGCAATTTCAATGACATGGGTGTGGGCAATCAAGGCTAATTAGGACCAGGTGTTTCCCATTACCAGCCTCAGTGACACAAGTGTGGGCAATCAAGGCTAATTAGGACCAGGTGTTTTCAATTAGTAATTTGAGTGACACTGTTTTCAGCAATCAAGGTTAATTAGGACAAGGTGTTTCTAATTAGCAATTTCAGGGACACATGTGTGGAGGATCAAGGCTAATTAGGACCAGGTGTTTCCAATTAGCAATTTCATTGACACAGGTATGGGCAATCAAGTGTAATTTGGACTAGGTCTTTCCAATTAGCAATTTGATTGACACAGGAGTGATCAATCAAAGCTAATTAAGACCAGGTGTTCCCAATTAGCAATTTCAGTGACACAGGTGTGGGCAAACAAGACTAATTAGGACCAGATATTTCCAATTAGTAATTTGAGTGACACAGGTGTTGGCAATGAAGGCTAATTAGGACCAAGTGATTCCAATACTAATTAAAACCTGGTGTCTTAAATAACCAATTTCAGTGACAGAGGTGTGGGCAATTGAGGCTAATTAGGACCAGGTGTTTCTCATTAGCAGTTTCAGTGACACAGGTGTGGGTAATCAAGCCTAATTAGGACTAGGTGTTTGTAATTAGTAGTTTGAGTGACACAGGTGTGGGCAACCAAAGGTGATTAGTGCCAGGTGTTTCCAGTTAGCAATTTCAGTAACACAGGTGAGGGCAATCAAGGCTAATTAGGACCAAGTGTTTCTACTTCCCAGTTTGAGTGACACCTGTGTGGGCAATCAAGGCTATTTAGGACTAAGTGTTTGCAACTAGCAGTTTGAGTGACACAGGTGTGGGCAATCAAGGCTAATTAGGACCACGTGTTTCTAAGTAGCAATTTCAATGACACAGGTGTGGGCAATCAAGGCTAATTAGGACCAGGTACTTCCAATTAGAAAATTTAGTGACACAAGTGTGGTCAATCAAGGCTAATTAGCAACAGGTGTTTCCAATTAGCAGTTTCAGTGGCAGAGGTGTGGGCAATCAAGGCTAATTAGGACCAGGTATTTCCCATTAGAAATTTCAGTAACACAGGTTTGGGCAATCAAGGCTAATTAGGACCAGCGATCATAAAGAATTTCAGTGATAACAGTGTTGGCAAACAAGTCCAATTAAGACCTGGTGTCTTAAATTACCCATTTCAGTGACACAGGTGTGGGTAATCAAGGCTAATTAAGACCAGGTGTTTCCCATTAGCAATTTCAGTGACTCAGGTGTGGGCAATCAAGGTTAATTAGGACCTGGTGTTTCTAATTAGCAGTTTGAGTGACACAGGTGTGGGTAATCAAGGCTATTTAGGACCAGGTGTTTCCAATTTGCAGTTTGAGTGACACAGTGTGGGCAAGCAAGGATAATTTTGACCAGGTGTTTCTAAGTAGAAAATTCAGTGACACAGGTGTGGGCAATGAAGGCTAATTAGGACCACTTGTCTCCCATTAGCAATTTCAGAGACACAGGTTTGGGCAATCAAGGCTAATTAGGACCAGGTGTTTCTAATTACAAATATGAGTGAGACTGGTGTGGGGAATCAAGGCTAATTAGGACCAGGTGTTTCTAATTACCAAATTGAGTGACACAGGTGTGGGCAATCAAGGCTAATTAAGACCAAGGTACACAAATAATTTCATTGATAAGAGTGTTGGCAATCAAGACTAATTAAGACCTGGTGTCTTAAATTACCCATTTCAGTGACACAGGTGTGGGTAATCAAGGCTAATTAGGACCAGGTGTTTCCAATTAGCAATTTGGGTAACACTGGTGTGGGGAATTAAGACTAATTATGAACAAGTTTTTTCAATTAGCAATTTCAAGGACACAGGCGAGGGCAATCAAGGCTAATTAGGACCAGGTGTTTCCCATTACCAACCTCAGTGACACAAGTGTGGGCAATCAAGGCTAATTAGGACCAGGTGTATCCAATTAGCACTTTCAAAGACACAGGCATGGGGCATCAAGGCTAAATAGGACCAGGTGTTTACAATTAGCAATTTCAGGGACACTGGGGTGGGCAATCAAGGCTAATTACGACCGACCAGGTGTTTCTAATTACCAATTTCAGTGAAACTGGTATGGGCAACAAAGGCTAATTAGGACCATGTGTTTTCACTTAGTAATTTGAGTGACACTGGTTTGGGCAATCAGGGCTAATTAGGACCAGGTGTTTTCAATTAGTAATTTGAGTGACACTGGTTTGGGCAATCTGGGCTAATTAGGACCAAATGTTTCTAATTAGCAATTTCAGTGACACAGGTGTGGGCAATCAAGGCTAATTAGGACCAGGTGTTTCTAAGTAGCGATTACAGTGACACAGGTGTGGGCAACAAAGGCTAATTAGGACCATGTGTTTTCAATTAGCAATTGGAGTGTCACAGGTGTGGGCCATCAAGGCTAATTAGGACCAGGTGTTAACAATTAGCAATTTCAGGGACACATGTGTGGAGGATCAAGGTTAAGTAGGACCAGGTGTTTCCGATTAGCCATTTCAGTGACACAGTTTGGGCAATCAATGCTAATTAGGTCCAGGTGTTTCCCATTACCAATTTCAGTGACACAGGTTGGGGCAATCAAGGCTAATTAGGACCAGGGTTCATAAATGATTTCAGTGATTACAGTTTTGGCAAGTAAGTCTAATTAAGACCTGGTGTATTAAATTAGCAATTTCAGTGACACAGGTGTGGGCAATCAAGGCTAATTAGGACCAGGTGTTTCCAATTAGCAATTTCAGTGACACAGGTGTGGGAAATCAGGGCTAATTAGGACCAGATGTTTCCAATTAGCAATTTCAATGACATGGGTGTGGGCAATCAAGGCTAATTAGGACCAGGTGTTTCCCATTACCAACCTCAGTGACACAAGTGTGGGCAATCAAGGCTAATTAGGACCAGGTGTTTTCAATTAGTAATTTGAGTGACACTGTTTTCAGCAATCAAGGCTAATTAGGACCAGGTGTTTCTAATTAGCAATTTCAGTGACACAGGTGAGGGCAATGGAGACTAATTAGGACCAGGTGTTTCTAATTAGCAATTTCATTGACACAGGTATGGGCAATCAAGTGTAATTTGGACTAGGTCTTTCCAATTAGCAATTTGATTGACACATGAGTGCTCAATCAAAGCTAATTAAGACCAGGTGTTCCCAATTAGCAATTTCAGTGACACAGGTGTGGGCAAACAATGCTAATTAGGACCAGATGTTTCCAATTAGTAATTTGAGTGACACAGGTGTTGGCAATGAAGGCTAATTAGGACCAAGTGATTCCAATACTACTTAAAACCTGGTGTCTTAAATAACCAATTTCAGTGACAGAGGTGTGGGCAATTGAGGCTAATTAGGACCAGGTGTTTCTCATTAGCAGTTTCAGTGACACAGGTGTGGGTAATCAAGCCTAATTAGGACTAGGTGTTTGTAATTAGTAGTTTGAGTGACACAGGTGTGGGCATCCAAAGGTAATTAGTGCCAGGTGTTTCCAGTTAGCAATTTCAGTAACACAGGTGAGGGCAATCAAGGCTAATTAGGACCAAGTGTTTCTACTTCCCAGTTTGAGTGACACAGGTGTGGGCAATCAAGGCTATTTAGGACTAAGTGTTTGCAACTAGCAGTTTGAGTGACACAGGTGTGGGCAATCAAGGCTAATTAGGACCAGGTACTTCCAATTAGAAAATTTAGTGACACAAGTGTGGTCAATCAAGGCTAATTAGCAACAGGTGTTTCCAATTAGCAGTTTCAGTGACAGAGGTGTGGGCAATCAAGGCTAATTAGGAACAGGTATTTCCCATTAGAAATTTCAGTAACACAGGTTTGGGCAATCAAGGCTAATTAGGACCAGCGATCATAAATAATTTCAGTGATAACAGTGTTGGCAAACAAGTCTAATAAGACCTGGTGTCTTAAATTACCCATTTCAGTGACACAGGTGTGGGTAATCAAGGCTAATTAAGACCAGGTGTTTCCCATTAGCAATTTCAGTGACTCAGGTGTGGGCAATCAAGGTTAATTAGGACCTGGTGTTTCTAATTAGCAGTTTGAGTGACACAGGTGTGGGTAATCAAGGCTATTTAGGACCAGGTGTTTCCAATTTGCAGTTTGAGTGACACAGTGTGGGCAATCAAGGATAATTTTGACCAGGTGTTTCTAAGTAGAAAATTCAGTGACACAGGTGTGGGCAATGAAGGCTAATTAGGACCACTTGTCTCCCATTAGCAATTTCAGAGACACAGGTTTGGGCAATCAAGGCTAATTAGGACCAGGTGTTTCCAACTAGCACTTTCAAAGACACAGGCATGGGGAATCAAGGCTAAATAGGACCACGTGTTTACAATTAACAATTTCAGGGACACTGGCATGGGCAATCAAGGCTAATTACGACCGACCAGGTGTTTCCAATTAGCAATTTCATTGTCACAGGTGTGGGCGATCAAGAATAATTAGGACCAGGTATTTCCATTTAGCAATTTCAATGACACAGGTGTGGGCAATCAAGGCTAATTAAAACCAGGTGTTTGCAATTAGAAATTTGAGTGACACAGGTGTGGGCAATCAAGGCCAATTAGGACCAGATTTTTCCCATTAGCAATTTCAGTGACACAGGTGTGGGCTTTGAAGGCTAAATAAGAGCAGGTGTTTCTAAATGGCAATTTCAGTGACACAGGTGTGGTCAATCAAGGCTAATTAGGACCAGATTTTTCCCATTAGAAATTTCAGTGACACAGATGTGGGCAATCAACGCTAATTAGGACCAGGTGTTTCCCCTTAGCAATTTCAGTGACACAGGTGTGGGCAATCAAGGCTAATTAGGACCAGGTGTTTCTAATTAGCAATTTCAGTGACAGGTGTGAGAAATCAAGCCTAATTCGGACAAGGTGTTTCCCATTAGCAATTTCAGTGACACAGGTGTGGGCAATCAAGGCAAATTAGGATCAGGTGTTTGTAATTAGCAGTGACACAGGTGAGGGCAATCAAGGCTAATTAGCACCAGGTTTCTAATTAGCAATTTCAGTGACACAGGTGTGGGCAATCAAAGCTAATTAGGACCAGGTGTTTCTAATTAGCAATTTGAGTGAAACCAGTATGGGCAATCAAAGCTGATTAGAACCAGGTGTTTGTAATTAGCAATTTCAGTGATACAGGTGTGCGTAATCAAGGCTAATTAGGACCAGGTATTTCTAATTAGCAATTTGAGTGACACAGGTGTGGGCAATCAAGGCTAATTACGACCAGGTGTTTCCAATTAGCAATTTCAGTAACACAAGTGTGGGCAATCAAGGTTAATTAGAACAAGGTGTTTCCAATTAGCAATTTCAATAACACAGGTGTGGGCCACCAAGGATAATTAGGACAAGGTGTTTCTCATTAGCAATTTCAGTGACACACGTGTGTGCCACCAAGGCTAAATAGGACCAGGTGTTTCTCATTACCAATTTCAGTGACACAGGTGGGGGCAAACAAGGCTAATTAGGACCAGGTGTTTCCCATTACCATTTTCAGCAGGTGGGGGTAATCAAGGCTAATTAAGACCAGGGTTTATAAAATATTTCAATGATTACAGTTTTGTCAATTAAGCCTAATTAAGAACTGGTGTATTAAATTAGCAATTTCAGTGACACACTTGTGGGCAGTCAGGCTAATTAGGACCAGTTGTTTCTAATTAGCAATTTCAGTGGCACAGGTGTGGGCAACCAAGGTTAATAGGTCCAGATGTTTCCCATTAGCAATTTAAATGACACACGTGTGGGCAATCAAGGCTGATTAGGACCAGGTGTTTCCAATTAGCAATTTCAGTGGCACAGGTGTGGGCAATCAAGGTTAATAGGTCCAGATGTTTCCCATTGGCAATTTAAATGACACACGTGTGGGCAATGAAGGCTGATTAGGACCAGGTGTTTCCCATTAGCAATTTCAGTGACACAGGTGTGGGCAATAAAGGCTAATTAGGACCAGGTGGTTCCCATTAGCAATTTCGGTGACACAGGTGTGGGCAATCAAGGCTAATTAGGACCAGGTGTTTCTAATTAGCAGTTTCAGTGGCACAGGTGTGGGCAATCAAGACAAAATTGGATCAGGTGTTTCTAGGTAGCAGTTTGAGTGACACAGGTGTGGGCAATAAAGGCTATTTAGGACCAGGTGTTTCCAATTAGCAATTACAGTGTCACAGGTGTGGACAATCAAGGTTAATTAGGGCCAGGTGTTTCCAATCAGCAATTGCAGTGACACAGGGGTGGGTAATTAAGGCTAGTTAGGATCAGGTGTTTCCCATTACCAATTTCAGTGACACAGCAGGGGGCAATCAAGGCTAATTAGGACCAGGGTTCATAAATGATTTCAGTGATCACAGTTTTGGCAAATAAGTCTAATTAAGACCTGGTGTATTAAATTAGCAATTTCAATGACATGGGTGTGGGCAATCAAGGCTAATTAGGACCAGGTGTTTCCCATTACCAACCTCAGTGACACAGGTTGGGGCAATCAAGGCTAATTAGGACCAGGGTTCATAAATGATTTCAGTGATCACAGTTTTGGCAAATAAGTCTAATTAAGATCTGGTGTATTAAATTAGCAATTTCAGTAACACAGGTGTGGGAAATCAGGGCTAATTCGGACCAGGTGTTTCCAATTAGCAATTTCAATGACATGGGTGTGGGTAATCAAGGCTAATTAGGACCAGGTGTTTCCCATTACCAACCTCAGTGACACAAGTGTGGGCAATCAAGGCTAATTAGGACCAGGTGTTTTCAATTAGTAATTTGAGTGTCACTGTTTTCAGCAATCAAGGCTAATTAGGACCAGTTGTTTCTAATTAGCAATTTCAGTGACACAGGTGAGGGCAATTGAGACTAATTAGGACCAGGTGTTTCTAATTAGCAATTTCATTGACACAGGTATGGGCAATCAAGTGTAATTTGGACTAGGTCTTTCCAATTAGCAATTTGATTGACATATGAGTGCTCAATCAAAGCTAATTAAGACCAGGTGTTCCCAATTAGCAATTTCAGTGACACAGGTGTGGGCAAACAAGTCTAATTAGGACCAGATGTTTCCAATTAGTAATTTGAGTGACACAGGTGTTGGCAATGAAGGCTAATTAGGACCAAGTGATTCCAATACTACTTAAAACCTGGTGTCTTAAATAACCAATTTCAGTGACAGAGGTGTGGGCAATTGAGGCTAATTAGGACCAGGTGTTTCTCATTAGCAGTTTCAGTGACACAGGTGTGGGTAATCAAGCCTAATTAGGACTAGGTGTTTGTAATTAGTAGTTTGAGTGACACAGGTGTGGGCAACCAAAGGTGATTAGTGCCAGGTGTTTCCAGTTAGCAATTTCAGTAACACAGGTGAGGGCAATCAAGGCTAATTAGGACCAAGTGTTTCTACTTCCCAGTTTGAGTGACACAGGTGTGGGCAATCAAGGCTATTTAGGACTAAGTGTTTGCAACTAGCAGTTTGAGTGACACAGGTGTGGGCAATCAAGGCTAATTAGGACCACGTGTTTCTAAGTAGCAATTTCAATGACACAGGTGTGGGCAATCAAGGCTAATTAGGACCAGGTATTTCCAATTAGAAAATTTAGTGACACAAGTGTGGTCAATCAAGGCTAATTAACAACAGGTGTTTCCAATTAGCAGTTTCAGTGACAGAGGTGTGGGCAATCAAGGCTAATTAGGAACAGGTATTTCCCATTAGAAATTTCAGTAACACAGGTTTGGGCAATCAAGGCTCATTAGGACCAGTGATCATAAATAATTTCAGTGATAACAGTGTTGGCAAACAAGTCTAATAAGACCTGGTGTCTTAAATTACCCATTTCAGTGACACAGGTGTGGGAAATCAAGGTTAATTAAGACCAGATGTTTCCAATTAGTAATTTGAGTGACACAGGTGTTGACAATGAAGGCTAATTAGCACCAAGTGATTCCAATAAGCAATTTCAGTGACACAGGTGTGGGCAATCAAAGCTAATTAGGACTAGGGTTCATAAATAATTTCAGGGATTACAGTGTTGGCAATCCAGACTAATTAAAATCTGGTGTCTTAAACAACCAATTTCAGTGATAGAGGTGTGGGCAATCAAGGCTAATTAGGACCAGGTGTTTCTAATTAGCAGTTTCAGTGACACAGGTGCTGGCAATCAAGGCTAATTAGGTTCAGGTGTATCTAAGTAACAGATTGAGTGACACAGGTGTGGGCAACCAAGGGTAATTGGTGCCAGGTGTTTCCAGTTATCAATTTCAGTGACACATGTGTGGGCAATCAAGGCTATTTGGGACCATGTGTTTCCAATTAGATATTTGAGTGTCACAGGTGTGGGCCATCAAGGCTAATTAGGACCAGGTGTTAACAATTAGCAATTTCAGGGACACAGGTGTGGAGGATCAAGGCTAGTTAGGACCAGGTGTTTCCAATTAGCAATTTCCATGACACAGGTGTGAGCAATCAAGGCTAATTAGGACCAGGTGTTTCCAATTAGCAATTGCAGTGACACAGGTATGGGCAACAAAGTCTAATTTGGAACAGGTGTTTCCAATTAGGAATTTCAATTACTGCAGGAATGGGCAATCAAGGCTAATTAGGACCAGATGTTTCCCCTTAGCAATTTTAGTGACACAGGTTTGGGCCATCAATGCTAATTAGGACCAGGTGTTTCCCATTAGCCATTTCAGTGACACAGGTGTGGGCAATCAATGCTAATTAGGACCAGGTGTTTGTAATTAGCAGTTTCAGTGACACAGGTGAGGGCAATCAAGGCTAATTAGCACCAGGTATCTAATTAGCAATTTCAGTGACACAGGTGTGGGCAATCAAAGCTAATTAGGACCAGGTGTTTCTAATTACCAATTTCAGTGAAACCTGTATGGGCAATCAAAGCTAATTAGAACCAGGTGTTTGTAATTAGCAATTTCAGTGACACAGGTGTGGGCAATCAAGGCTAATTAGAACCAGGTGTTTCCCATTACCAATTTCAGTGACACAGGTTGGGGCAATCAAGGCTAATTAGGACCAGGGTTCATAAATGATTTCAGTGATTACAGTTTTGGCAAATAAGTCTAATTAAGATCTGGTGTATTAAATTAGCAATTTCAGTGACACAGGTGTGGGCAATGAAGGCTAATTAGGACCAGGTGTTTCCAATTAGCAATTTCAATGACATGGGTGTGGGCAATCAAGGCTAATTAGGACCAGGTGTTTCCCATTACCAACCTCAGTGACACAAGTGTGGGCAATCAAGGCTAATTAGGACCAGGTGTTTTCAATTAGTAATTTGAGTGACACTGTTTTCAGCAATCAAGGCTAATTAGGACCAGGTGTTTCTAATTAGCAATTTCAGTGACACAGGTGAGGGCAATGGAGACTAATTAGGACCAGGTGTTTCTAATTAGCAATTTCATTGACACAGGTATGGGCAATCAAGTGTAATTTGGACTAGGTCTTTCCAATTAGCAATTTGATTGACACATGAGTGCTCAATCAAAGCTAATTAAGACCAGGTGTTCCCAATTAGCAATTTCAGTGACACAGGTGTGGGCAAAGAAGGCTAATTAGGACCAGATGTTTCCAATTAGTAATTTGAGTGACACAGGTGTTGGCAATGAAGGCTAATTAGGACCAAGTGATTCCAATACTACTTAAAACCTGGTGTCTTAAATAACCAATTTCAGTGACAGAGGTGTGGGCAATAGAGGCTAATTAGTACCAGGTGTTTCTCATTAGCAGTTTCAGTGACACAGGTGTGGGTAATCAAGCCTAATTAGGACTAGGTGTTTGTAATTAGTAGTTTGAGTGACACAGGTGTGGGCAACCAAAGGTAATTAGTGCCAGGTGTGTCCAGTTAGCAATTTCAGTAACAAAGGTGAGGGCAATCAAGGCTAATTAGGACCAAGTGTTTCTACTTCCCAGTTTGAGTGACACAGGTGTGGGCAATCAAGGCTATTTAGGACTAAGTGTTTGCAACTAGCAGTTTGAGTGACACAGGTGTGGGCAATCAAGGCTAATTAGGACCAGGTATTTCCAATTAGAAAATTTAGTGACACAAGTGTGGTCAATCAAGGCTAATTAGCAACAGGTGTTTCCAATTAGCAGTTTCAGTGACAGAGGTGTGGGCAATCAAGGCTAATTAGGAACAGGTATTTCCCATTAGAAATTTCAGTAACACAGGTTTGGGCAATCACTGCTAATTAGGACCAGCAATCATAAATAATTTCAGTGATAACAGTGTTGGCAAACAAGTCTAATAAGACATGGTGTCTTAAATTACCCATTTCAGTGACACAGGTGTGGGAAATCAAGGTTAATTAAGACCAGATGTTTCCAATTTGTAATTTGAGTGACACAGGTGTTGACAATGAAGGCTAATTAGCACCAAGTGATTCCAATAAGCAATTTCAGTGACACAGGTGTGGGCAATCAAGGCTAATTAGGACTAGGGTTCATAAATAATTTCAGGGATTACAGTGTTGGCAATCGAGACTAATTAAAATCTGGTGTCTTAAACAACCAATTTCAGTGATAGAGGTGTGGGAAATCAAGGCTAATTAGGACCAGGTGTTTCTAATTAGCAGTTTCAGTGACACAGGTGCAGGCAATCAAGGCTAATTAGGTTCAGGTGTATCTAAGTAACAGATTGAGTGACACAGGTGTGGGCAACCAAGGGTAATTGGTGCCAGGTGTTTCCAGTTATCAATTTCAGTGACACAGGTGAGGGCAATCAAGGCAAATTAGGATCAGGTGTTTCTAAGTAGCAGTTGGAATGACACAGGTGTGGGCAATCAAGGCTATTTTGGGACCATGTGTTTCCAATTAGCAATTTGAGTAACACACGTGTGGGCCATCAAGGCTAATTAGGACCAGGTGTTTCTAAGTAGCAGTTTGAGTGACACAGGTGTGGGCCATCAAGGCTATTTAGGACCATGTGTTTCCAATTATCAATTGGAGTGTCACAGGTGTGGGCCATCAAGGCTAATTAGGACCAGGTGTTAACAATTAGCAATTTCAGGGACACATGTGTGGAGGATCAAGGCTAATTAGGACCAGGTGTTTCCAATTAGCAATTTCCGTGACACAGGTGTGAGCAATCAAGGCTAATTAGGACCAGGTGTTTTCAATTAGCAATTGCAGTGACACAGGTGTGGGCAACAAAGTCTAATTTGGACCAGGTGTTTCCAATTAGGAATTTCAATTACTGCAGGAATGGGCAATCAAGGCTAATTAGGACCAGATGTTTCCCCGTAGCAATTTTAGTGACACAGGTTTGGGCCATCAATGCTAATTAGGACCAGGTGTTTCCCATTAGCCATTTCAGTGACACAGGTGTGGGCAATCAATGCTAATTAGGACCAGGTGTTTGTAATTAGCAGTTTCAGTGACACAGGTGAGGGCAATCAAGGCTAATTAGCACCAGGTTTCTAATTAGCAATTTCAGTGACACAGGTGTGGGCAATCAAAGCTAATTAGGACCAGGTGTTTCTAATTACCAATTTCAGTGAAACCTGTATGGGCAATCAAAGCTAATTAGAACCAGGTGTTTGTAATTAGCAATTTCAGTGACACAGGTGTGGGCAATCAAGGCTAATTAGAACCAGGTGTTTCCCATTACCAATTTCAGTGACACAGGTTGGGGCAATCAAGGCTAATTAGGACCAGGGTTCATAAATGATTTCAGTGATTACAGTTTTGGCAAATAAGTCTAATTAAGATCTGGTGTATTAAATTAGCAATTTCAGTGACACAGGTGTGGGCAATCAAGGCTAATTAGGACCAGGTGTTTCCAATTAGCAATTTCAGTGACACAGGTGTGGGAAATCAGGGCTAATTCGGACCAGGTGTTTCCAATTAGCAATTTCAATGACATGGGTGTGGGCAATCAAGGCTAATTAGGACCAGGTGTTTCCCATTACCAACCTCAGTGACACAAGTGTGGGCAATCAAGGCTAATTAGGACCAGGTGTTTTCAATTAGTAATTTGAGTGACACTGTTTTCAGCAATCAAGGCTAATTAGGACCAGGTGTTTCTAATTAGCAATTTCAGTGACACAGGTGAGGGCAATGGAGACTAATTAGGACCAGGTGTTTCTAATTAGCAATTTCATTGACACAGGTATGGGCAATCAAGTGTAATTTGGACTAGGTCGTTCCAATTAGCAATTTGATTGACACATGAGTGCTCAATCAAAGCTAATTAAGACCAGGTGTTCCCAATTAGCAATTTCAGTGACACAGGTGTGGGCAAAGAAGGCTAATTAGGACCAGATGTTTCCAATTAGTAATTTGAGTGACACAGGTGTTGGCAATGAAGGCTAATTAGGACCAAGTGATTCCAATACTACTTAAAACCTGGTGTCTTAAATAACCAATTTCAGTGACAGAGGTGTGGGCAATAGAGGCTAATTAGTACCAGGTGTTTCTCATTAGCAGTTTCAGTGACACAGGTGTGGGTAATCAAGCCTAATTAGGACTAGGTGTTTGTAATTAGTAGTTTGAGTGACACAGGTGTGGGCAACCAAAGGTAATTAGTGCCAGGTGTGTCCAGTTAGCAATTTCAGTAACACAGGTGAGGGCAATCAAGGCTAATTAGGACCAAGTGTTTCTACTTCCCAGTTTGAGTGACACAGGTGTGGGCAATCAAGGCTATTTAGGACTAAGTGTTTGCAACTAGCAGTTTGAGTGACACAGGTGTGGGAAATCAAGGCTAATTAGGACCAGGTATTTCCAATTAGAAAATTTAGTGACACAAGTGTGGTCAATCAAGGCTAATTAGCAACAGGTGTTTCCAATTAGCAGTTTCAGTGACAGAGGTGTGGGCAATCAAGGCTAATTAGGAACAGGTATTTCCCATTAGAAATTTCAGTAACACAGGTTTGGGCAATCAAGGCTAATTAGGACCAGCAATCATAAATAATTTCAGTGATAACAGTGTTGGCAAACAAGTCTAATAAGACATGGTGTCTTAAATTACCCATTTCAGTGACACAGGTGTGGGAAATCAAGGTTAATTAAGACCAGATGTTTCCAATTTGTAATTTGAGTGACACAGGTGTTGACAATGAAGGCTAATTAGCACCAAGTGATTCCAATAAGCAATTTCAGTGACACAGGTGTGGGCAATCAAGGCTAATTAGGACTAGGGTTCATAAATAATTTCAGGGATTACAGTGTTGGCAATCGAGACTAATTAAAATCTGGTGTCTTAAACAACCAATTTCAGTGATAGAGGTGTGGGAAATCAAGGCTAATTAGGACCAGGTGTTTCTAATTAGCAGTTTCAGTGACACAGGTGCAGGCAATCAAGGCTAATTAGGTTCAGGTGTATCTAAGTAACAGATTGAGTGACACAGGTGTGGGCAACCAAGGGTAATTGGTGCCAGGTGTTTCCAGTTATCAATTTCAGTGACACAGGTGAGGGCAATCAAGGCAAATTAGGATCAGGTGTTTCTAAGTAGCAGTTGGAATGACACAGGTGTGGGCAATCAAGGCTATTTTGGGACCATGTGTTTCCAATTAGCAATTTGAGTAACACACATGTGGGCCATCAAGGCTAATTAGGACCAGGTGTTTCTAAGTAGCAGTTTGAGTGACACAGGTGTGGGCCATCAAGGCTATTTAGGACCATGTGTTTCCAATTATCAATTGGAGTGTCACAGGTGTGGGCCATCAAGGCTAATTAGGACCAGGTGTTAACAATTAGCAATTTCAGGGACACATGTGTGGAGGATCAAGGCTAATTAGGACCAGGTGTTTCCAATTAGCAATTTCCGTGACACAGGTGTGAGCAATCAAGGCTAATTAGGACCAGGTGTTTTCAATTAGCAATTGCAGTGACACAGGTGTGGGCAACAAAGTCTAATTTGGACCAGGTGTTTCCAATTAGGAATTTCAATTACTGCAGGAATGGGCAATCAAGGCTAATTAGGACCAGATGTTTCCCCTTAGCAATTTTAGTGACACAGGTTTGGACCATCAATGCTAATTAGGACCAGGTGTTTCCCATTAGCCATTTCAGTGACACAGGTGTGGGCAATCAATGCTAATTAGGACCAGGTGTTTGTAATTAGCAGTTTCAGTGACACAGGTGAGGGCAATCAAGGCTAATTAGCACCAGGTTTCTAATTAGCAATTTCAGTGACACAGGTGTGGGCAATCAAAGCTAATTAGGACCAGGTGTTTCTAATTAGCAATTTGAGTGAAACCAGTATGGGCAATCAAAGCTGATTAGAACCAGGTGTTTGTAATTAGCAATTTCAGTGATACAGGTGTGCGTAATCAAGGCTAATTAGGACCAGGTATTTCTAATTAGCAATTTGAGTGACACAGGTGTGGGCAATCAAGGCTAATTACGACCAGGTGTTTCCAATTAGCAATTTCAGTAACACAAGTGTGGGCAATCAAGGTTAATTAGAACAAGGTGTTTCCAATTAGCAATTTCAATAACACAGGTGTGGGCCACCAAGGATAATTAGGACAAGGTGTTTCTCATTAGCAATTTCAGTGACAAACGTGTGTGCCACCAAGGCTAAATAGGACCAGGTGTTTCTCATTACCAATTTCAGTGACACAGGTGGGGGCAAACAAGGCTAATTAGGACCAGGTGTTTCCCATTACCATTTTCAGCAGGTGGGGGTAATCAAGGCTAATTAAGACCAGGGTTTATAAAATATTTCAATGATTACAGTTTTGTCAATTAAGCCTAATTAAGACCTGGTGTATTAAATTAGCAATTTCAGTGACACACTTGTGGGCAGTCAGGCTAATTAGGACCAGTTGTTTCTAATTAGCAATTTCAGTGGCACAGGTGTGGGCAATCAAGGTTAATAGGTCCAGATGTTTCCCATTAGCAATTTAAATGACACACGTGTGGGCAATCAAGGCTGATTAGGACCAGGTGTTTCCAATTAGCAATTTCAGTGGCACAGGTGTGGGCAATCAAGGTTAATAGGTCCAGATGTTTCCCATTGGCAATTTAAATGACACACGTGTGGGCAATCAAGGCTGATTAGGACCAGGTGTTTCCCATTAGCAATTTCAGTGACACAGGTGTGGGCAATAAAGGCTAATTAGGACCAGGTGGTTCCCATTAGCAATTTCGGTGACACAGGTGTGGGCAATCAAGGCTAATTAGGACCAGGTGTTTCTAATTAGCAGTTTCAGTGGCACATGTGTGGGCAATCAAGACAAAATTGGATCAGGTGTTTTTAGGTAGCAGTTTGAGTGACACAGGTGTGGGCAATAAAGGCTATTTAGGACCAGGTGTTTCCAATTAGCAATTACAGTGTCACAGGTGTGGACAATCAAGGTTAATTAGGGCCAGGTGTTTCCAATCAGCAATTGCAGTGACACAGGGGTGGGTAATTAAGGCTAGTTAGGATCAGGTGTTTCTAATTAGCAATTTCATTGACACAGGTGTGGGCCATCAAGGCTAATTAGGACCAGGTGTTTCCCCTTAGCAAATTCAGTGTCAGAGGTGTGGGCCATCAAGGCTAATTAGGACAAGGTGTTTCCCATTACCAATTTCAGTGACACAGCAGGGGGCAATCAAGGCTAATTAGGACCAGGGTTCATCAATGATTTCAGTGATTACAGTTTTGGCAATTAAGTCTAATTAAGATCTGTTGTATTAAATTAGCAATTTCAGTGACACAGGTGTGGGTAATCAGGCTAATTAGGACCAGGTGTTTCTAATTAGATGTTTCACTGACACAGGTGTGGCCATTTAAGGCTAATTAGGAACAGGTGTTTCTAATTAGCAGGTTCAGTGACACAGGTGTGGGTAATTAAGGCTAATTAGGACGAGGTGTTTCTAATTAGCAGTTTCAGTGATACAGGTGTGGGCAATCAAGGAAAAATACGATCAGGTGTTTCTACATAGCAGTTTGAGTGACACAGGTGTGGGCAATCAAGACTGTTTAGGACCAGGTATTTCCAATTACCAATTTCAGGGACACAGGTTTGGGCAATCAAAGCTAATTAGGAACAGGTGTTCCCAATTATCAATTTTAGGGACACAGATGTGGGCAATCAAGGCTAATTAGGACCAGGTGTTTCCAATTAGCAATTTCAGTGAAAAAGCTGTTGGCAATCAAGGCTAATTAGGACCAGGTGTTTCCAATTAGAAATTTCAGTGACACAGGTGTGGGCCATCAAGGCTATTTAGGACCATGTGTTTCCAATTATCAATTGGAGTGTCACAGGTGTGGGCCATCAAGGCTAATTAGGACCAGGTGTTAACAATTAGCAATTTCAGGGACACATGTGTGGAGGATCAAGGCTAATTAGGACCAGGTGTTTCCAATTAGCAATTTCCGTGACACAGGTGTGAGCAATCAAGGCTAATTAGGACCAGGTGTTTTCAATTAGCAATTGCAGTGACACAGGTGTGGGCAACAAAGTCTAATTTGGACCAGGTGTTTCCAATTAGGAATTTCAATTACTGCAGGAATGGGCAATCAAGGCTAATTAGGACCAGATGTTTCCCCTTAGCAATTTTAGTGACACAGGTTTGGGCCATCAATGCTAATTAGGACCAGGTGTTTCCCATTAGCCATTTCAGTGACACAGGTGTGGGCAATCAATGCTAATTAGGACCAGGTGTTTGTAATTAGCAGTTTCAGTGACACAGGTGAGGGCAATCAAGGCTAATTAGCACCAGGTTTCTAATTAGCAATTTCAGTGACACAGGTGTGGGCAATCAAAGCTAATTAGGACCAGGTGTTTCTAATTAGCAATTTGAGTGAAACCAGTATGGGCAATCAAAGCTGATTAGAACCAGGTGTTTGTAATTAGCAATTTCAGTGATACAGGTGTGCGTAATCAAGGCTAATTAGGACCAGGTATTTCTAATTAGCAATTTGAGTGACACAGGTGTGGGCAATCAAGGCTAATTACGACCAGGTGTTTCCAATTAGCAATTTCAGTAACACAGGTGTGGGCCACCAAGGTTAATTAGAACAAGGTGTTTCCAATTAGCAATTTCAATAACACAGGTGTGGGCCACCAAGGATAATTAGGACAAGGTGTTTCTCATTAGCAATTTCAGTGACAAACGTGTGTGCCACCAAGGCTAAATAGGACCAGGTGTTTCTCATTACCAATTTCAGTGACACAGGTGGGGGCAAACAAGGCTAATTAGGACCAGGTGTTTCCCATTACCATTTTCAGCAGGTGGGGGTAATCAAGGCTAATTAAGACCAGGGTTTATAAAATATTTCAATGATTACAGTTTTGTCAATTAAGCCTAATTAAGACCTGGTGTATTAAATTAGCAATTTCAGTGACACACTTGTGGGCAGTCAGGCTAATTAGGACCAGTTGTTTCTAATTAGCAATTTCAGTGGCACAGGTGTGGGCAATCAAGGTTAATAGGTCCAGATGTTTCCCATTAGCAATTTAAATGACACACGTGTGGGCAATCAAGGCTGATTAGGACCAGGTGTTTCCAATTAGCAATTTCAGTGGCACAGGTGTGGGCAATCAAGGTTAATAGGTCCAGATGTTTCCCATTGGCAATTTAAATGACACACGTGTGGGCAATCAAGGCTGATTAGGACCAGGTGTTTCCCATTAGCAATTTCAGTGACACAGGTGTGGGCAATAAAGGCTAATTAGGACCAGGTGGTTCCCATTAGCAATTTCGGTGACACAGGTGTGGGCAATCAAGGCTAATTAGGACCAGGTGTTTCTAATTAGCAGTTTCAGTGGCACAGGTGTGGGCAATCAAGACAAAATTGGATCAGGTGTTTTTAGGTAGCAGTTTGAGTGACACAGGTGTGGGCAATAAAGGCTATTTAGGACCAGGTGTTTCCAATTAGCAATTACAGTGTCACAGGTGTGGACAATCAAGGTTAATTAGGGCCAGGTGTTTCCAATCAGCAATTGCAGTGACACAGGGGTGGGTAATTAAGGCTAGTTAGGATCAGGTGTTTCTAATTAGCAATTTCATTGACACAGGTGTGGGCCATCAAGGCTAATTAGGACCAGGTGTTTCCCCTTAGCAAATTCAGTGTCAGAGGTGTGGGCCATCAAGGCTAATTAGGACAAGGTGTTTCCCATTACCAATTTCAGTGACACAGCAGGGGGCAATCAAGGCTAATTAGGACCAGGGTTCATCAATGATTTCAGTGATTACAGTTTTGGCAATTAAGTCTAATTAAGATCTGTTGTATTAAATTAGCAATTTCAGTGACACAGGTGTGGGTAATCAGGCTAATTAGGACCAGGTGTTTCTAATTAGATGTTTCACTGACACAGGTGTGGCCATTTAAGGCTAATTAGGAACAGGTGTTTCTAATTAGCAGGTTCAGTGACACAGGTGTGGGTAATTAAGGCTAATTAGGACGAGGTGTTTCTAATTAGCAGTTTCAGTGATACAGGTGTGGGCAATCAAGGAAAAATACGATCAGGTGTTTCTACATAGCAGTTTGAGTGACACAGGTGTGGGCAATCAAGACTGTTTAGGACCAGGTATTTCCAATTACCAATTTCAGGGACACAGGTTTGGGCAATCAAAGCTAATTAGGAACAGGTGTTCCCAATTATCAATTTTAGGGACACAGATGTGGGCAATCAAGGCTAATTAGGACCAGGTGTTTCCAATTAGCAATTTCAGTGAAAAAGCTGTTGGCAATCAAGGCTAATTAGGACCAGGTGTTTCCAATTAGAAATTTCAGTGACACAGGTGTGGGCCATCAAGGCTATTTAGGACCATGTGTTTCCAATTATCAATTGGAGTGTCACAGGTGTGGGCCATCAAGGCTAATTAGGACCAGGTGTTAACAATTAGCAATTTCAGGGACACATGTGTGGAGGATCAAGGCTAATTAGGACCAGGTGTTTCCAATTAGCAATTTCCGTGACACAGGTGTGAGCAATCAAGGCTAATTAGGACCAGGTGTTTTCAATTAGCAATTGCAGTGACACAGGTGTGGGCAACAAAGTCTAATTTGGACCAGGTGTTTCCAATTAGGAATTTCAATTACTGCAGGAATGGGCAATCAAGGCTAATTAGGACCAGATGTTTCCCCTTAGCAATTTTAGTGACACAGGTTTGGGCCATCAATGCTAATTAGGACCAGGTGTTTCCCATTAGCCATTTCAGTGACACAGGTGTGGGCAATCAATGCTAATTAGGACCAGGTGTTTGTAATTAGCAGTTTCAGTGACACAGGTGAGGGCAATCAAGGCTAATTAGCACCAGGTTTCTAATTAGCAATTTCAGTGACACAGGTGTGGGCAATCAAAGCTAATTAGGACCAGGTGTTTCTAATTAGCAATTTGAGTGAAACCAGTATGGGCAATCAAAGCTGATTAGAACCAGGTGTTTGTAATTAGCAATTTCAGTGATACAGGTGTGCGCAATCAAGGCTAATTAGGACCAGGTGTTTCCAATTAGCAATTTCAGTGACACAGGTGTGGGCAATCAAGGCTAATTACGACCAGGTGTTTCCAATTAGCAATTTCAGTAACACAAGTGTGGGCAATCAAGGTTAATTAGAACAAGGTGTTTCCAATTAGCAATTTCAATAACACAGGTGTGGGCCACCAAGGATAATTAGGACAAGGTGTTTCTCATTAGCAATTTCAGTGACACACGTGTTGGAAATCAAGGCCAATTAGGACCAGGTGGTTCCCATTAGCAATTTCAGTGACACAGGTGTGGGCTGTGAAGGCTAAATATGAGCAGGTGTTTCTAAATGGCAATTTCACTGACACAGGTGTGGTCAATCAAGGCTAATTAGGACCAGATTTTTCCCATTAGCAATTTCAGTGACACAGGTGTGGGCTGTGAAGGCCAAATAGGAGCAGGTGTTTCTAAATGGCAATTTCAGTGACACAGGTGTGATCAATCAAGGCTAATTAGGACCAGATTTTTCCCATTAGCAATTTCAGTGACACAGGTGTGAAGAATCAATGCTAATGAGGAACAGGTTTTTCCATTAGCAATTTCAGTAACACAGGTGTGGGCAATCAAGGCTAATTAGAACCAGGTGTTTCTAATTAGCAATTTCAGTGACAGGTGTGAGCAATCAAGGTTAATTAGGACAAGGTGTTTCCCATTAGCAATTTCAGTGGCACAGGTGTGGGCAATCAAGGCAAAATAGGATCAGGTGTTTCTAGGTAGCAGTATGAGTAACACAGATGTGGGCAATAAAGGCTAATTATGACCAGGTTTTTCCCATTAGCAATTTCAGTGACAGAGGTGTGGGCAATCAAGTGTAATTAGGACAAGGTGTTTCCCATTACAAATTTCAGTGACACAGGTGTGGGCAATAAAGGCTAATTAGGACCAGGTGGTTCCCATTAGCAATTTCAGTGACACAGGTGTGGGCAATCAAGGCTAATTAGGACCAGGTGTTTCTAATTAGCAGTTTCAGTGGCACAGGTGTGGGCAATCAAGGCAAAATTGGATCAGGTGTTTCTAGGTAGCAGTTTGAATGACACAGGTGTGGGCAATAAAGGCTATTTAGGACCAGGTGTTTCCAATTAGCAATTACAGTGTCACAGGTGTGGACAATCAAGGTTAATAAGGGCCAGGTGTTTCCAATCAGCAATTGCAGTGACACAGGGGTGGGTAATTAAGGCTAGTTAGGATCAGGTGTTTCTAATTAGCAATTTCATTGACACAGGTGTGGGCCATCAAGGCTAATTAGGACCAGGTGTTTCCCCTTAGCAAATTCAGTGTCAGAGGTGTGGGCCATGAAGGCTAATTAGGACCAGGTGTTTCCCATTACCAATTTCAGTGACACAGCAGGGGGCAATCAAGGCTAATTAGGACCAGGGTTCATAAATGATTTCAGTGATTACAGTTTTGGCAATTAAGTCTAATTAAGACCTGGTGTATTAAATTAGCAATTTCAGTGACACAGGTGTGGGTAATCAGGCTAATTAGGACCAGTTAGCAATTTCAATTACATGGGTGAGGGCAATCAAGGAAAATTAGGACCAGGTGTTTCCCATTACCAACCTTAGTGACACCAGTGTATGCAATCAAGGCTAATTAGGTCCATGTGTTTTCAATTAGTAATTTGAGTGACACTGGTTTCCGCAATCAAGGCTAATTAGGACCAGGTGTTTCTAATTAGCAATTTCAGAGATACAGGTGAGGGCAATCAAGGCTAATTAGGACCACGTGTTTCTAAGTAGCAATTTCAACAACACAGGTGTGGGCAATCAAGGCTAATTAGGACCAGATGTTTCCAATTAGCAGATTCAGTGACAGAGGTGTGGGCAATCAAGGCTAATTAGGACCAGGTATTTCCCATTAGAAATTTCAGTAACACAGGTTTGGGCAATCAAGGCTAATTAGGACCAGCGATCATAAATAATTTCAGTGATAACAGTGTTGGCAAACAAGTCTAATTAAGACCTGGTGTCTTAAATTACCCATTTCAGTGGCACAGGTGTGGATAATCAAGGCTAATTAAACCAGGTGTTTCCCATTAGCAATTTCAGTAACTCAGGTGTGGGCAATCAAGGTTAATTAGGACCTGGTGTTTCTAATTAGCAGTTTTACTGACACAGGTGTGGGTAATCAAGGCTAATTAGGACCAGGTGTTTCCAATTTGCAGTTTGAGTGACACAGGTGTGGGCAATCAAGGATAATTTTGACCAGGTGTTTCTAAGTAGAAAATTCAGTGACACAGGTGTGGGCAATGAAGGCTAATTAGGAACACTTGTCTCCCATTAGCAATTTCAGAGACACAGGTTTGGGCAATCAAGGCTAATTAGGACCAGGTGTTTCTAATTACAAATTTGAGTGAGACAGGTGTGGTGTATCAAGGCTAATTAGGACCAGGTGTTTCTAATTACCATGTTGAGTGACACAGGTGTGGGCAATCAAGGCTAATTAAGACCAGGGTTCATAAATAATTTCAGTGATCAGAGTGTTGGCAATCAAGACTAATTAAGACCTGGTGTCTTAAATTACCCATTTCAGTGACACAGGTGTGGGTAATCAAGGCTAATTAGGACCAGGTGTTTCTAATTACCATGTTGAGTGACACAGGTGTGGGCAATCAAGGCTAATTAAGACCAGGGTTCATAAATAATTTCAGTGATCAGAGTGTTGGCAATCAAGACTAATTAAGACCTGGTGTCTTAAATTACCCATTTCAGTGACACAGGTGTGGGTAATCAAGGCTAATTAGGACCAGGTGTTTCCAATTAGCAATCTGAGTAAAACAGGTGTGGGGAATTAACGCTAATTATGACCAGATTTTTCCAGTTAGCAATTTCAAGGACACAGGCATGGGCAATCAAGGCTAATTCGGACTAGGTGTTTCCCATTACCAACCTCAGTGACACAAGTGTGGGAAATCAAGTCTAATTAGGACCAGGTGTTTCCCATTAGCAATTTCAGTGACACAGGTGTGGGCAATAAAGGCTAATTAGGACCAGGTGTTTCCAATTAGCAATTTCATTGTCACAGGTGTGGGCGATCAAGAATAATTAGGACCAGGTATTTTCATTTAGCAATTTCAATGACACAGGTGTGGGCAATGAAGGTTAATTAAAACCAGGTGTTTGCAATTAGAAATTTGAGTGACACTGATGTGGGCAATCAAGGCTAATTAGGACCAGGTGTTTCCAATTAGCAATTTCAGTGACACACGTGTTGGAAATCAAGGCTAATTAGGACCAGGTGGTTCCCATTAGCAATTTCAGTGACACAGGTGTGGGCTGTGAAGGCTAAATATGAGCAGGTGTTTCTAAATGGCAATTTCACTGACACAGGTGTGGTCAATCAAGGCTAATTAGGACCAGATTTTTCCCATTAGCAATTTCAGTGACACAGGTGTGGGCTGTGAAGGCCAAATAGGAGCAGGTGTTTCTAAATGGCAATTTCAGTGACACAGGTGTGGTCAATCAAGGCTAATTAGGACCAGATTTTTCCCATTAGCAATTTCAGTGACACAGGTGTGAACAATCAATGCTAATTAGGAACAGGTTTTTCCCATTAGCAATTTCAGTAACACAGGTGTGGGCAATCAAGGCTAATTAGAACCAGGTGTTTCTAATTAGCAATTTCAGTGACATGTGTAAGCAATCAAGGTTAATTAGGACAAGGTGTTTCCCATTAGCAATTTCAGTGGCACAGGTGTGGGCAATCAAGGCAAAATAGGATCAGGTGTTTCTAGGTAGCAGTTTGAGTGACACAGATGTGGGCAATAAAGGCTAATTATGACCAGGTTTTTCCCATTAGCAATTTCAGTGACACAGGTGTGGGCAATCAAGTGTAATTAGGACAAGGTGTTTCCCATTACCAATTTCAGTGACACAGGTGTGGGTAATAAAGGCTAATTAGGACCAGGTGGTTCCCATTAGCAATTTCGGTGACACAGGTGTGGGCAATCAAGGCTAATTAGGACCAGGTGTTTCTAATTAGCAGTTTCAGTGGCACAGGTGTGGGCAATCAAGGCAAAATTGGATCAGGTGTTTCTAGGTAGCAGTTTGAGTGACACAGGTGTGGGCAATAAAGGCTATTTAGGACCAGGTGTTTCCAATTAGTTATTACAGTGTCACAGGTGTGGACAATCAAGGTTAATTAGGGCCAGGTGTTTCCAATCAGCAATTGCAGTGACACAGGGGTGGGTAATTAAGGCTAGTTAGGATCAGGTGTTTCTAATTAGCAATTTCATTGACACAGGTGTGGGCCATCAAGGCTAATTAGGACCAGGTGTTTCCCATTACCAATTTCAGTGACACAGCAGGGGGCAATCAAGGCTAATTAGGACCAGGGTTCATAAATGATTTCAGTGATTACAGTTTTGGCAATTAAGTCTAATTAAGACCTGGTGTATTAAATTAGCAATTTCAGTGACACAGGTGTTGGTAATCAGGCTAATTAGGACCAGGTGTTTCTAATTAGATGTTTCACTGACACAGGTGTGGCCATTTAAGGCTAATTAGGAACTGGTGTTTCTAATTAGCAGGTTCAGTGACACAGGTGTGGGCAATTAAGGCTAATTAGGACGAGGTGTTTTTAATTAGCAGTTTCAGTGATACAGGTGTGGGCAATCAAGGAAAAATACGATCAGGTGTTTCTACATAGCAGTTTGAGTGACACAGGTGTGGGCAATCAAGATTGTTTAGGACCAGGTATTTCCAATTACCAATTTCAGGGACACAGATGTGGGCAATCAAGGCTAATTAGGACCAGGTGTTTCCAATTAGAAATTTCAGTGACACAGGGGTGGGCAATCAAGGCTAATTAGGACCAGGTGTTTCTAAATGGGAATTTCATTGACAGAGGTTTGGCGAATCAAGGCTAATTAGGACCAGATATTTGCAATTAGGAATTTCAATTACACAGGTGTGAGCATCAAGGCTAATTAGGACCACGTGTTTCCAAATAGCAATTTCAGAGACACAGTTGTGGGCAATCAAGGCTAATCAGGACCACGTGTTTCCAAATAGCTATTTCATTCACACAGGTGTGGGAAATCAGGGCTAATTAGAACCAGGTGTTTCCAATTAGCAATTTCAATTACATGGGTGTGGGCAATCAAGGAAAATTAGGACCAGGTGTTTCCCATTACCAACCTCAGTGACACCAGTGTGGGCAATCAAGGCTAATTAGGTCCATGTGTTTTCAATTAGTAATTTGAGTGACACTGGTTTCCGCAATCAAGGCTAATTAGGACCAGGTGTTTCTAATTAGCAATTTCAGAGACACAGGTGAGGGCAATCAAGGCTAATTAGGACCATGTGTTTCTAAGTAGCAATTTCGACAACACAGGTGTGGGCAATCAAGGCTAATTAGGACCAGATGTTTCCAATTAGCAGATTCAGTGACAGAGGTGTGGGCAATCAAGGCTAATTAGGACCAGGTATTTCCCATTAGAAATTTCAGTAACACAGGTTTGGGCAATCAAGGCTCATTAGGACCAGCGATCATAAATAATTTCAGTGATAACAGTGTTGGCAAACAAGTCTAATTAAGAACTGGTGTCTTAAATTACCCATTTCAGTGGCACAGGTGTGGATAATCAAGGCTAATTAAGACCAGGTGTTTCCCATTAGCAATTTCAGTAACTCAGGTGTGGGCAATCAAGGTTAATTAGGACCTGGTGTTTCTAATTAGCAGTTTTACTGACACAGGTGTGGGTAATCAAGGCTAATTAGGACCAGGTGTTTCCAATTTGCAGTTTGAGTGACACAGGTGTGGGCAATCAAGGATAATTTTGACCAGGTGTTTCTAAGTAGAAAATTCAGTGACACAGGTGTGGGCAATGAAGGCTAATTAGGACCACTTGTCTCCCATTAGCAATTTCAGAGACACAGGTTTGGGCAATCAAGGCTAATTAGGACTAGGTGTTTCTAATTACAAATTTGTGTGAGACAGGTGTGGGGTATCAAGGCTAATTAGGACCAGGTGTTTCTAATTACCATGTTGAGTGACACAGGTGTGGGCAATCAAGGCTAATTAAGACCAGGGTTCATAAATAATTTCAGTGATCAGAGTGTTGGCAATCAAGACTAATTAAGACCTGGTGTCTTAAATTACCCATTTCAGTGACACAGGTGTGGGTAATCAAGGCTAATTAGGACCAGGTGTTTCCAATTAGCAATCTGAGTAAAACAGGTGTGGGGAATTAACACTAATTATGACCAGGTTTTTCCAATTAGCAATTTCAAGGACACAGGCATGGGCAATCAAGGCTAATTCGGACTAGGTGTTTCCCATTACCAACCTCAGTGACACAAGTGTGGGAAATCAAGTCTAATTAGGACCAGGTGTTTCCCATTAGCAATTTCAGTGACACAGGTGTGGGCAATAAAGGCTAATTAGGACCAGGTGGTTCCCATTAGCAATTTCGGTGACACAGATGTGGGCAATCAAGGCTAATTAGGACCAGGTGTTTCCAATTAGCAATTTCATTGTCACAGGTGTGGGCGATCAAGTCTAATTAGGACCAGGTGTTTCCCATTAGCAATTTCAGTGAAACACGTGTGGGCAATCAAGGTAAATTAGGACCAGGTGTTTCCCATTAGCATTTTCAGTGACACAGGTGTGGGCCATGAAGGCTAAGTAGGAGCAGGTGTTTCTAAATGGCAATTTCAGTGACACAAGTGTGGGCAATTCAGGCTAATTAGGTCGAGATGTTTCTCATTAGCAATTTCAGTGACACAGCTGTGGGCAATCAAGGCTAATTAGGACCAGGTGTTTCTCATTAGCAATTTCAGTGTCACAGGTGTGGAAAATCAAAGCTAATTAGGAGCAGGTAGTTCCCATTACCAATTTCAGTGACAGAGGTGGGGGCAATCAAGGCTAATTAAGACCAGGGTTCATAAATTATTTCAGTGATTACAGTTTTGGCAATTAAGTCTAATTAAGATCTGGTGTATTAAATTAGCAATTTCAGTGACACAGGTGTGGGCAATAAAGGGTATTTGGGAGCAGGTGTTTCTAATTAGCAGTTTCAGTGACACAGGTGTGGGAAATCAAGGCTAATTAGGACCAGGTGTTTGTAATTAGCAGTTTCAGTGACACAGGTGTGGGTAATCAAGGCAAATTAGGACCAGGTGTTTCTTTTTTTTTTTATTTCAGCTCATACAAACTTATTAGGTACACCAGGTCCCTCCCTTCCTCCTCCTCCCCCAGTACACCCTCCTCCCCCTCCCCACCCCTCTCCCTCCACATCCCCCAGTGCCTCTCGCCCCAATTCCCTGAGAGTCCTTTCTTGTGCATGTCTGATAATCCTCTGGGCCCTCCTCTCCGATGACGTACAAGGACCCAGTGCCCTTTCCCTGAACCCTTTCCCGTGTTACCCTTAGGTACAGGAACACTGCTGTGGCTGCCAATCCTTTACCTCCAAAGCTCTTGGTGCCTTTAGCAGATGCTAGACTTTGTGAGGTCCACAGTGGGTTGGACAATGCGCAGGACATGCAAAGTCCAATTATGATTGCTTCAGCCCTAACTAGTATAGAGTATCTTATATATCATTGCTCCTCCCATCCTTTTGCTCTTACACTCTTACTGCCTCCTCTTCAGCAAATTTCCCTGAGCTTCAAGATGGGGAGAGAATAAGCTGGCCTAGTTCTAGGTGGTTGACATAGAGTCTCTGAAGTTCTGGATTGTGGTTTGTTGATTTTCTTTTGCAGTTTTGCTGCTCCTGCAATGCCCTTCACTCCATCCTGGTGGGCATCGTATGTTACCCCCTGGCCAGAGACAAAAAGCTGTTAGACTCTTGTGATAAAAGCACATTCAAAGGTAGATGTAATAAAAGTGGGAAACCATAGTAAGGGAGGGGTCTATCACCCATTTGCAAAATGGTTACTTTTTATCTGCCAGACTATATGCCCTCCTCTTCTGGTGAGATCACACCCTCTCAGTAGTAAATGATCAGGAACAAAAGTCTGTGAACTTAATCAGATGTCTCATTACTTATTTGGGTCCTTGGTGGAGGCCTATTTTCCCTGATGTAACATGGTCCCTTCTCTCCTTGTTTTTGGTATGGCCCTCCTACCCCATCCTTCCTGTTCATAATCCTTGCAATTACTGTCTCTAGGTGGGCTGGGTGGGTTTGGTACTAGGAGCCACCTATTAGGGAGTACATACGGCGCTTAATTTTCTGGGTCTGGGATACTTCACTTAATATAATTGTTTCTAATGACATCCATTTCCCGGCAAATTCCAGTAATTCATCATTTTTGATGGCTGAGTAGTACTCCATTGTATAGATGTACCACAGTTTCCTTATCCACTCGTCAACTGTTGGACATTCAGGCTGATTCCATGACTTTGCTATTGTAAACAGTGCTGCTATGAACATGGTCGTGCTTGTGCTATGGAGGTGAACCTCTGCTGTATGGGGGGTTATTCCCAAAAGTGGAATAGCAGGGTCATATGGCATTTCAATCTTTAATTTCTTTAAGAAACTCCAGACAGCTCGCCAGAGTGGTTGTATGAGCCTGCATTCCCACCAGCAATGTAGGAGAGTTCACCTCTCTCCACATCCTCTCCAACATTTGTTGTTGTTTGTATTGTGGATTTTTGCCATCCTGACCGGGGTGAGATGATATCTCAGGGAAGTTGTGATTTGCATATCCCTGATGGCTAAGGAAGTGGAGCATTTTTTCAGATATTTGTTAGACATTTTAATTTCATCCCTGGTAAAGTTTCTTTTAAGTTCCAGGGCCCATTTTTTAATTGGGTCATTGGTTTCCTTGGTGTTTAGTTTTCTAAGTTCTTTGTGCACTCTGGACAGCAGAGTTCTATCAGATGTGTGGTTAGTGAAGATTTTCTCCCATTCTGTGGGTTGCCTTTGAGCTCACGTTACAATCTATCTGAACAGAAGCTCTTTAATTTCACAAGATCCCAACTGTTGAGAGTTGGTAGCAGTGACTGTGCCATTGGATGTCTGTTTAGGAAATATTGGCCTAGCCCAATCAGCTCGAGGGAGTTCCCTATCCTTTCAACTATGGTTTTTATAGTCTCTGGCCTTCTGTCAAGGTCTTTGATCCATTTGGAATTAAGTCTTGTACATGTTGACAAGTACGGGTCCAGCTTTAATCTTCTGCATGTGGAGATCCAGTTTTGCCAACACCATTTGTTGAAGATGCTGTTCTTTTTCCATTGGATTCTTTGGGCCCCTTTGTCAAAGACCAAATGGCTGTAACTTTGTGGGCTTATATCTGGGTCTTCAATCCTTATCCATTGATCTGTGTGTCTATTTTGGAGCCAGTACCAGGCTGTCTTTATAACTATGGATTTGTAGTATAGACTAAGGTTTGGTATGGCAGTACCTCCAGCTGTGTTTTTGTTACTCAGGATTGTTTTTGCTATCCTGGGTCTTTTGTGCCTCCATATGAACTTTGAGATTGTTTAGTCAACTTCTTTGTAGAATTGCTTTGGGATTTTGATTGATATAGCATTGGATCTGTATATTGCCTTTGGTAGGATGGTCATTTTTAAGACGTTGATTCTGCCAATCCAGGAACAAGGGAGGTCTTTCTACCTTCTGGTGTCTTCCGCTATTTCTTTCTTTAGGGTTTTAAAGTTTTCATTGTAAAGGTCTTTTACCTCCTTAGTTAGGTTTATATCAAGGTATTTCATTTTTTTAGGGGCTATAGTAAATGGGATTGTATCTCTCAAGGCTTTTTCACTTCTTTCATTCTGGGCATATAGGAAGGCCTCTGATTTTTGCACATTTATTTTGTATCCTGCAACCCTGCTGAACTTCCCAATTAGTTCCAGGAGCTTCCTGGTGGAGTTTTTGGGATCCTTCAGGTATAAGATCATGTCATCTGCAAATAGGGATAGCTTGACTTCTTCCTTGCCGATTTGAATCCCTCTTATGTCCCTTTCTTGTCTTATGGCTTCAGCTAAGACTTCAAGTACAATATTGAATAGAAGTGGTGAGAGTGGACAGCCTTGTCTAGTTCCTGATCGAAGTGGGAATGCTTCCAATTGTTCCCTATTGAGCATAATTCTTGCTGTGGGCTTGTTGTATATAGCTTTTATTATATTGATAAAGGTTCCTTCCATTCCCACTGTCTCTAGCGTTTTGATCATAATAGGCTGTTGCATCTTGTCAAAAGCTTTTTCTGCATCTATCGAGAGTATCATGTGGTCTTGGACTTTAACTGGTTTACATGATGAATTACATTTATTGATTTGCGTATGTTGAACCAACTTTGTGTGCAGGGGATGAAGCCTACTTGGTCCCCATGAATGATCTTTTTCATATGTTTTTGAATCCGATTTGCCAAGACTTTGTTGAGAATTTTTGCGTCTGTGTTCATCAGGGAGATCTGCCTATAGTTTTCTTTTTTAAGTGAATCTTTATTTGGTTTTGGGATTAAAATGATATTAGCTTCATAGAAGGAATTTGGTAGTGTTCCTTCCTTTGCTATTTGATGGAACAGTTTAAGGAGTATTGGTGTTATTAACTCCTTAAATGTCTGGTAGAATTCTGTGCTGAATCCATCAGGACCAGGTGTTTCTAAATAACAGTTTGAGAGACACAGGTGTGGCCAATCAAGACTAATTAGGACCAGGTATTTCCCATTAGTAATTTGAGCGACCCAGGTGTGGGCAATCAAGGCAAATTAGGATCAGGGGTTACCCATTAGCAATTTGAAAGACAGGTGTGGCAACCAAGGTAATGAGGAGCACCTGTTTCCCATTAGCAATTTCAGCGACACAGGTGTGGGCAATACAGGCTAATGAGGACCAGGTGTTTCCCATTAGCAATTTAAGGGACACACGTGTGGGCCATCAAGTCTAATTAGGACCAGGTGTTTCCCCTTAGCAATTTCAGTAACAGAGGTGTGGGCCATCAAGGCTAATTAGGACCAGGTGTTTCCCATTAGCAATTGAAGTGACACAGGTGTGGGCCACCAAGGATAATTAGTACCAGTTGTTTCCCATTAGCAATTTCAGTGACACAGGTGTGGGCCATCAAGGCTAATTAGGACCAGGTGTTTCCCATTACCAATTTCCATGACACAGGTGTGGGCAATCAAGCCTAATGGGGACCAGGTGTTTCCCATTAGCAATTTCAGGGACACAGGTGTGGGCAATCAAGGCTGATGAGGACCAGGTGTTTCCAATTATCAATTTCAGTGACACAGGTGTGGGCCATGAAGGTTAAGTAGAAGCAGGTGTTTCTAAATGGCAATTTCAGTGACACAAGTGTGGGCAATTCAGACTAATTAGGTCCAGATGTTTCCCATTAGCAATTTCAGTGACACAGGTGTGGGAAATCAAGGCTAAATAGGACCAGGTGTTTCTCATTTTATTAGCAGTTTCAGTGACACAGGTGTGGGTAATCAAGGCAAATTAGGACCAGGTGTTTCTAAGTAACAGTTTGAGTGACACACCTTTGGGCCATCAAGGCTATTTAGGACCAGGTGTTTCCAATTAACAATTTCAGTGACACAGGTGTTGGCCATCAAGGATAATTAGGACCAGGTGTTACCAATTAGCAATTTCAGGGACACAGGTGTGGGCGATCAAGGATACTTAGCACCAGGTGTTTCCAATTAGCAATTTCAGTGATACAGGTGTGGGTGATCAAGTCTAATTAGGACCAGGTGTTTCCAATTAGCAATTTCAGAGACAAAGGTGTGGGCAATCAAGGCTAATTAGGACCAGGTGTTTCTAATTAGCAATTTCAGTGACACAGGTATACACAATCAAGGCTAATTAGGACCAGGTGTTTCCAATTAGGAATTTCAATTACAGCAGGTGTGGGCAATCAAGGCGAATTAGGACTAGGTGTTTCCAATCAGCAATTTCAGTGACATAGCGGTGGGTAATTAAGGCTAATTAGGACCAGGTGTTTCCCCTTAGCAATTTCAGTGACACAGGTATGGGCAATCAATACTAATTAGGACCAGGTGTTTCCCATTATCAATTTCAGTGACACAGGTGAGGGCAATCAAGGCTAATTAGAACCAGGTTTTCTAATTAGCAATTTCAGTGACACAGGTGTGGGCAATCAAAGCTAATTAGGACCTGGTGTTTCTAATTAGCAATTTGAGTGAAACAGATGTGGGGAATCAGGGCTAATGAGGACCAGGTGTTTCAAATTAGCAATTTCATTGACACAGGTGTGGGTAATCCAGACGAATTAGATCCAGGTGTTTGTAATTAGCAATTTCAGTGATACAGGTGCAGGCAATCAAGACTAATTAAAACCAGGTATTTCTATTTAGCAATTTGAGTGACACAGGTGTGGGCAATCAAGGTTAATTAGGAACAGGTGTTTCCAATTAGCAATTTCAGTGACACCCCTGTGGGCACTCAAGGCTAATTAGGACCACGTGTTTCTGATTAGCAATTTGAGTGACAAAGGTGTTGGCAATCATGGCTAATTAGGTCCAGGTGTTTCTAATTAACAATTTCAGTGACACAGGTGTGGGCCGTGAAAGATAATTAGGAGCAGGTGTTTCCAATTAGGCATTTGAATTACACAGGTGTGGGCAATCACCATGAATTAGGACCAGGTGTTTCCAATTAGCAATTACAGTCACACAGGTGTGGGCAATCAAGGCTAACTAAGGTCAGGTGTTTCCAATTAGCAATATCAGTGACACAGGGATGGGTAATTAAGGCTGGTTAGGACCAGGTGTTTCTAATTTGCAATTTCAGTGACACAGGTGTGGGCAATAAAGGCTAATTAGGACAAGGTGTTGCCCCTTAGCAATTTCAGTGTCAAAGGTGTGGGCCATCAAGGCTAATTAGGACCAGGTGTTTTCCATTAGCAATTGAAGTGACACATGTGTGGGCCATCAAGGCTAATTAGGATTAGGTGTTTCCCATTACTAATTTCAGTGACACAAGTGTGGGCAATCAAGGCTAATGAGGACCAGGTGTTTCCCATTAGCAATTTCAGTGACACACATGTGGGCAATCAAGGCTAATTAGGATCAGGTGTTTCCCATTAGCAATTTCAGTGACACAGGTGTGGGCCATCAAGGCTAATAAGGACCAGGTGTTTCCCATTACCAATTTCAGTGACACAGGTATGAGCAATCAAGGGTGATTAGGACTACTTGTTTCCTTTTAGCAATTTCAGTGACACAGGTGCTGATAGTGAAGGCTAATTAGGAGCAGGTATTTCTAAATGGCAATTTCAGTGACACAAGTGTGGGCAATTCAGGCTAATTAGGTCGAGATGTTTCCCATTAGCAATTTCAGTGACACAGGTGTGGGCAATCAAGGCTAATTAGGACCAGGTGTTTCTAATTAGCAATTTGAGTGACACAGGTATGGGCAATCAAGGCTAATTAGGACCATGTGTTTCTAATTACCAATTTCACTGAAACAGGTTTGAGCAATCAATTATAATTAGAACCAGGTGTTGCCAATTAGCAATTAGAGTTACACAGGTGTGGACAATGAAGGCTAATGCTGACACCATGATTCCAATTAGCAACTTGACTAACACAGGTGTTGCAAATCAAGGCTAATTAGGACCAGGTGTTTCTAATTATCAATTTCAGTCATACAGGTGTGGGCAATCAAGGCTAATTAGGACCAGGTGTTTTAATTAGCAATTTGAGTGACACAGGTGTAGGCAATCAAGTCTAATTAGGACCATGTGTTTCTAATTCACAGTTTCAGTGACACAGGTGTGGGCAATCAAGGCTAATTAAGACGAGGGTTCATAAATAATTTCAGTGATTACAGTGTTGGCAATCAAGACTAATTAAGACCTGGGGTCTTAAATTACCAATTTCCGTGAAACAGGTGTGGGCAATCAAGGCTAATTAGGACCAGGTGTTTCCAATTAGCAATTTCAAAGACACAGGTGTGGGCAATCAAGGCTAAATAGGACCAGGTGTTTCCAGTTAGCAATTTGAGTGACACTGGTGTGGGTAATCAAGGCTTATTAAGCCCAGGGTTCATAAATAATTTCAGTGATTAGAGTGTTGACAATCAAGACTAATTAAGACCTGGTGTCTTAAATTACCCATTTCAGTGACACAGGAGTGGGCAATCAAGGCTAATTAGAACCAGGTGTTTCTCAATTAGAAATTTCAGTGACACAGGTGTGGGTAATCAAGGCTAATTAGGACCAGGTGTTTCCAATTAGCAATTTCAGTGACACAGTTGTGGGCAATCAAGGCAAATTAGGACCAGGTGTTTTCAATTAGCAATTTCAGTGACACTGGTGTGGGCAATCAATGCTAATTAGGACCAGGTGTTTCTAATTAGCAATTTGACTGATACAGGTGTGGGAAATCAAGGCTAATAAGGACCAGGTGATTACATTTAGCAATTTACAGGGACCCAGATGTGGACAATCAAGACTAATTAGGACCAGGTGTTTCTAATTACCAAATTGAGTGACACAGGTGTGGGTAATCAAGGCTTATTAAGACCAGGGTTCAAAAATAATTTCAGTGATTAGAGTGTTGGCAGTCAAGACTAATTAAAACCTGGTGTCTTCAATTACCCATTTCAGTGACACAGGTGTGGGCAATCAAGGCTAATTAGGACCAGGTGTTTTCAATTACCAATTTCAGTGGCACAGGTGTGGGCAATCAAGGCTAGTTAGGACCAGGTGTTTCTAATTAGCAGTTTGAGTGACACAGGTATGGGCAATCAAGGCTAATTAAGACCAGATGTTTCTAAGTAGCAATTTCAGTGACACAGGTGTGGGCAATGATGGCTAATTAGGACCAGGTGTTTTTCTTATTAGCAATTTCAGGGAAACAGGTGTGGCCAATCAAGGCTAATAAGGACCAGGTGTTTCTAAGTAGCAATTTCAGTGACACAGGTATGGGCAATCAAGACTAATTAGGACCAGGTGTTTCCAATTAGCAGTTAAAGTGACACAGGTGCGGGCAATCAAACCTAATTAGAACCAGGTGTCTCTAAGTAGCAATTTCAGTGACACAGGTGTGGACACTCAAGACTAATTAGGAAAAGGCTTTTCCAATTAGCAATTTCATTGACACAGGTGTGGGAAATCAAGGCTAATTAGGACTAGGTGTTTCCCATTACCAATTTCAGTGACACAGGTGTGGGCAATCAAGGCTAATTAGGACCACGTGTTTCAATTAGCTATTGAAGTTTCACAGGTGTGGGGAATCAAGGCTAAATAGGACCAGGTTTTTCCAATTAGTAGTTTGAGTGACACAGGTTCGGGAAATCAAGGCTAATTAAGACCAGGTGTTTCTAAGTAGCAATTTCAGTGACACAGGTGTGGGCAATGATGGCTAATTAGGACCAGGTGTTTTTCTTATTAGCAATTTGAGGGAAACAGGTGTGGCCAATCAAGGCTAATAAGGACCAGGTCTTTCTAATTAGCAATTTCAGTGACACAGGTGTGGGAAATCAAGGCTAATTAGGAGCAGGTGTTTCTAAGTAGCAGTTTAAGTGACACAGAGGTGGGCAATCAAGGCTAATTAGGACCAGGTGTTTCTAATTAGCAATTTGAGGGACACAGGCTTGGGCAATCAAGGCTAATTAGGACCAGGTGTTTCCAATTAATAATTAAAAAGACACAGGCGTGAGCAATCAAGACTATTAAGGACTAGGTGTGGTCAAAAAGCAATTTCAGTGACACAGTTGTGAGCAATCAAGGCTAATTAGGACTATGTGTTTTCCATTAGCAATTTCAGTGACACAGGCGTGGGCAAACAAGGCTAATTAGGACTAGGGTTCATAAATAATTTCAGTGTTTACAGTGTTGGCAAACAAGTCTAATTAAGACCTGGTGTCTTTAATTACCAATTTCAGTGACACAGGTGTGGGCTATCAAGGCTATTTGGGATCTGGTGTTTCCAATTAGCCCTTAGAGTGACTCAGGTGTGGGCAATCAAAGCTAATTAGAACCAGGTGTCTCTATGTAGCAATTTCAGTGACACAGGTGTGGACACTCAAGGCTAATTAGGAAAAGGTGTTTCCAATTAGCAATTTCAGTGACACAGGTGTGGGAAATCAAGGCTAATTAGGACCAGGTGTTTCCCATTACCAATTTCAGTGACACAGGTGTGGGAAATCAAGACTAATTAGGACCAGGGTTCATAAATAACTTCAGTGATTACAGTGTTGGCAATCAAGACTAATTAAGCCCTGGTGTATTAAATTAACAATTTCAGTGACACCAGTGTGGGCAATCAAGGGTAATTACTACCAAGTGTTTTTAATTAGCATCTTCAGTGACACAGGTACGCGAATCAAGGTTAATTAGGACCAGGTATTTCTAAGTAGAGGTTTAAGTGACACAGAGGTGGGCAATCAAGGCTAATTATGACCAGGAGTTTCTAATTAGCAATTTGAGTGACACAGGCATGGGCAATCAAGGCTAATTAGGACCAGGTATTTCCAGTTAGCAATTTCAAAGACACAGGCATGGGCAATCAAGGCTAATTAGGACTAGGTGTTTCCAATTAGCAATTTCAGTGACACAGGTGTGGGCTGTGAAAGATAATTAGGAGCAGGTGTTTCCAATTAGGCATTTGAATTACACAGGTGTGGGCAATCACCATGAATTAGGACCAGGTGTTTCCAATTAGCAATTACAGTCACACAGGTGTGGGCAATCAAGGCTAACTAAGGTCAGGTGTTTCCAATTAGCAATATCAGTGACACAGGGATGGGTAATTAAGGCTGGTTAGGACCAGGTGTTTCTAATTTGCAATTTCAGTGACACAGGTGTGGGCAATAAAGGCTAATTAGGACAAGGTGTTGCCCCTTAGCAATTTCAGTGTCAAAGGTGTGGGCCATCAAGGCTAATTAGGACCAGGTGTTTTCCATTAGCAATTGAAGTGACACATGTGTGGGCCATCAAGGCAAATTAGGATTAGGTGTTTCCCATTACTAATTTCAGTGACACAAGTGTGGGCAATCAAGGCTAATGAGGACCAGGTGTTTCCCATTAGCAATTTCAGTGACACAGGTGTTGCAAATCAAGGCTAATTAGGACCAGGTGTTTCTAATTATCAATTTCAGTCATACAGGTGTGGGCAATCAAGGCTAATTAGGACCAGGTGTTTTAATTAGCAATTTGAGTGACACAGGTGTGGGAAATCAAGTCTAATTAGGACCAGGTGTTTCTAATTCACAGTTTCAGTGACATGGGTGTGGGCAATCAAGGCTAATTAAGACAAGGGTTCATAAATAATTTCAGTGATTACAGTGTTGGCAATCAAGACTAATTAAGACCTGGGGTCTTAAATTACCAATTTCCGTGACACAGGTGTGGGCAATCAAGGCTAATTAGGACCAGGTGTTTCCAATTAGCAATTTCAAAGACACAGGTGTGGGCAATCAAGGCTAAATAGGACCAGGTGTTTCCAGTTAGCAATTTGAGTGACACTGGTGTGGGTAATCAAGGCTTATTAAGCCCAGGGTTCATAAATAATTTCAGTGATTAGAGTGTTGACAATCAAGACTAATTAAGACCTGGTGTCTTAAATTACCCATTTCAGTGACACAGGAGTGGGCAATCAACGCTAATTAGAACCAGGTGTTTCTCAATTAGAAATTTCAGTGACACAGGTGTGGGTAATCAAGGCTAATTAGGACCAGGTGTTTCCAATTAGCAATTTCAGTGACACAGTTGTGGGCAATCAAGGCAAATTAGGACCAGGTGTTTTCAATTAGCAATTTCAGTGACACTGGTGTGGGCAATCAATGCTAATTAGGACCAGGTGTTTCTAATTAGCAATTTGACTGATACAGGTGTGGGAAATCAAGGCTAATAAGGACCAGGTGATTACATTTAGCAATTTACAGGGACCCAGACTAATTAGGACCAGGTGTTTCTAATTACCAAATTGAGTGACACAGGTGTGGGTAATCAAGGCTTATTAAGACCTGGGTTCATAAATAATTTCAGTGATTAGAGTGTTGGCAGTCAAGACTAATTAAAACCTGGTGTCTTCAATTACCCATTTCAGTGACACAGGTGTGGGCAATCAAGGCTAATTAGGACCAGGTGTTTTCAATTACCAATTTCAGTGGCACAGGTGTGGGCAATCAAGGCTAGTTAGGACCAGGTGTTTCTAATTAGCAGTTTGAGTGACACAGGTATGGGCAATCAAGGCTAATTAAGACCAGATGTTTCTAAGTAGCAATTTCAGTGACACATGTGTGGGCAATGATGGCTAATTAGGACCAGGTGTTTTTCTTATTAGCAATTTCAGGGAAACAGGTGTGGCCAATCAAGGCTAATAAGGACCAGGTGTTTCTAAGTAGCAATTTCAGTGACACAGGTGTGGGCAATCAAGACTAATTAGGACCAGGTGTTTCCAATTAGCAGTTAAAGTGACACAGGTGCGGGCAATCAAACCTAATTAGAACCAGGTGTCTCTAAGTAGCAATTTCAGTGACACAGGTGTGGACACTCAAGACTAATTAGGAAAAGGTTTTTCCAATTAGCAATTTCATTGACACAGGTGTGGGAAATCAAGGCTAATTAGGACTAGGTGTTTCCCATTACCAATTTCAGTGACACAGGTGTGGGCAATCAAGGCTAATTAGGACCACGTGTTTCAATTAGCTATTTCAGTGTCACAGGTGTGGGGAATCAAGGCTAAATAGGACCAGGTTTTTCCAATTAGTAGTTTGAGTGACATAGGTTCGGGAAATCAAGGCTAATTAAGACCAGGTGTTTCTAAGTAGCAATTTCAGTGACACAGGTGTGGGCAATGATGGCTAATTAGGACCATAGTTTTTCTTATTAGCAATTTGAGGGAAACAGGTGTGGCCAATCAAGGCTAATAAGGACCAGGTCTTTCTAATTAGCAATTTCAGTGACACAGGTGTGGGAAATCAAGGCTAATTAGGAGCAGGTGTTTCTAAGTAGCAGTTTAAGTGACACAGAGGTGGGCAATCAAGGCTAATTAGGACCAGGTGTTTCTAATTAGCAATTTGAGGGACACAGGCTTGGGCAATCAAGGCTAATTAGGACCAGGTGTTTCCAATTAATAATTAAAAAGACACAGGCGTGAGCAATCAAGACTATTAAGGACTAGGTGTGGTCAAAAAGCAATTTCAGTGACACAGTTGTGAGCAATCAAGGCTAATTAGGACTATGTGTTTTCCATTAGCAATTTCAGTGACACAGGCGTGGGCAATCAAGGCTAATTAGGACTAGGGTTCATAAATAATTTCAGTGTTTACAGTGTTGGCAAACAAGTCTAATTAAGACCTGGTGTCTTTAATTACCAATTTCAGTGACACAGGTGTGGGCTATCAAGGCTATTTGGGATCTGGTGTTTCCAATTAGCCCTTAGAGTGACTCAGGTGTGGGCAATCAAAGCTAATTAGAACCAGGTGTCTCTATGTAGCAATTTCAGTGACACAGGTGTGGACACTCAAGGCTAATTAGGAAAAGGTGTTTCCAATTAGCAATTTCAGTGACACAGGTGTGGGAAATCAAGGCTAATTAGGACCAGGTGTTTCCCATTACCAATTTCAGTGACACAGGTGTGGGAAATCAAGACTAATTAGGACCAGGGTTCATAAATAACTTCAGTGATTACAGTGTTGGCAATCAAGACTAATTAAGCCCTGGTGTATTAAATTAACAATTTCAGTGACACTGGTGTGGGCAATCAAGGGTAATTACTACCAAGTGTTTTTAATTAGCATCTTCAGTGACACAGGTACGTGAATCAAGGTTAATTAGGACCAGGTATTTCTAAGTAGAGGTTTAAGTGACACAGAGGTGGGCAATCAAGGCTAATTATTAGCAGGAGTTTCTAATTAGCAATTTGAGTGACACAGGCATGGGCAATCAAGGCTAATTAGGACCAGGTATTTCCAGTTAGCAATTTCAAAGACACAGGCATGGGCAATCAAGGCTAATTAGGTCTAGGTGTTTCCAATTAGCAATTTCAGTGACACAGGTGTGGGCAATCAATGCTAATTAGGATCACGTGTTTCAATTAGCTATTTCAGTGACACAGGTGTGGGGAATCAAGGCTAAATAGGACCAGGTTTTTCCAATTAGTAGTTTGAGTGACACAGGTTCGGGATATGAATGCTAATTAGGACCAGGTGTTTCTAAGTAGCAATTTCAGTGACACAGGTGTGGGCAATGATGTCTAATTAGGACCAGGTGTTTTTCTTATTAGCAATTTCAGGGAAACAGGTGTGGCCAATCAAGGCTAATAAGGACCAGGTCTTTCTAATTAGCAATTTCAGTGACTCAGGGGTGGGAAATCAAGGCTAATTAGGAGAAGGTGTTTCTATGTTGCCCTTTAAGTGACACAGAGGTGGGCAATCAAGGCTAATTAGGACCAGGTGTTTCTAATTAGCAATTTGAAGGACACAGGCGTGGGCAATCAAGGCTAATTAGGACCAGGTGTTTCCAATTAACAATTAAAAAGACACAGGCGTGGGCAATCAAGGCTATTAAGGACTAGGTGTTGTCAAAAAGCAATTTCAGTGACACAGTTGTGAGCAATCAAGGCTAATTAGGACCACGTGTTTTCAATTAGCAAAGTCAGTGACAGCGTTGTGGGCAATCAAGGCTAATTTGAACCAGGTGTTTTCAAATACCAATTTCAGTACACAGGTGTGGGCAATCAATGCTAATTAGGACCAGGTGTTTCGAATTAGCATGTTGAGTGACACAGGTGTGGGCAATCAAGGCTAATTAGGACCACGTGTTTTCCACTAGCAATTTCAGTGACACAGGTGTGGGCAATCAAGGCTAATTAGGACCAGGGTTCATAAATAATTTCCGTGTTCACAGTGTTGACAAACAAGTCTAATTAAGACCTGGTGTCTTTAATTACCAATTTCAGTGACACAGGTGTGGGCTATCAAGGCTATTTGGGATCAGGTGTTTCCAATTAGCAGTTAGAGTGACACAGGTGTGGGCAATCAAAGCTAATTAGAACCAGGTGTCTCTAAGTAGCAATTTCAGTGACACAGGTGTGGACACTCAAGGCTAATTAGGAAAAGGTGTTTCCAATTAGCAATTTCAGTGACACAGGTGTGGGAAATCAAGGCTAATTAGGACCAGGTGTTTCCCATTACCAATTTCAGTGACACAGGTGTGGGAAATCAAGGCTAATTAAGACCAGGTTTCATAAATAACTTCAGTGATTACAGTGTTGGCAATCAAGACTAATTAAGCCCTGGTGTATTAAATTAACAATTTCAGTGACACCGGTATGGGCAATTAAGTCTAATTACTACCAAGTGTATTTAGTTAGCATCTTCAGTGACACAGCTTTGCGAATCAAAGTGAATTAGGACCAGGTGTTTCTAAGTAGCGGTTTAAGTGACACAGAGGTGGGCAATCAAGGCTAATTATGACCAGGTGTTTCTAATTAGCAATTTGAGTGACACAGACATGGGCAATCAAGGCTAATTAGGACCAGGTATTTCCAGTTAGCAATTTCAAAGACACAGGCATGGGCAATCAAGGCTAATTAGGACTAGGTGTTTCCAATTAGCAATTTCAGTAACACAGGTGTGGGCAATCAAGGCTAATTAGGACCACGTGTTTCAATTAGCTATTTCAGTGTCACAGGTGTGGGGAATCAGGCTAAATAGGACCAGGTTTTTCCAATTAGTAGTTTGAGTGACACAGATGTGGGAAATCAAGGCTAATTAGGACCAGGTGTTTCTAAGTAGCAATTTCAGTGACACAGGTGTGGGCAATGATGGCTAATTAGGACCAGGTGTTTTTCTTATTAGCAATTTCAGGGAAACAGGTGTGGCCAATCAAGGCTAATAAGGACCAGGTCTTTCTAATTAGCAATTTCATGGAAACAGTTGTGGCCAATCAAGGCTAATTAGGAGCAGGTGTTTTTAAGTAGCGGTTTAAGTGACACAGAGGTGGGCAATCAAGGCTAATTAGGATCAGGTGTCTCTAAGTAGCAATTTGAGGGACACAGGCGTGGGCAATCAAGGCTAATTAGGACCAAGTGTTTCCAATTAACAATTAAAAAGACACAGGCGTGGGCAATCAAGGCTATTAAGGACTAGGTGTTGTCAAAAAGCAATTTCAGTGACACAGTTGTGAGCAATCAAGGCTAATTAGGACCTCGTGTTTTCAATTAGCAATGTCAGTGACAGCGTTGTGGGCAATCAAGGCTAATTTGAACCAGGTGTTTTCAATTACCAATTTCAGTGACACAGGTGTGGGCAATCAAGGCTAATTAGGACCAGGTGTTTCTAATTAGCAATTTGAGTGACACAGGTATGGGCAATCAAGGCTAATTAGGACCATGTGTTTCTAATTACCAATTTCAGTGACACAGGTTTGAGCAATCAATTATAATTAGAACCAGGTGTTGCCAATTAGCAATTAGAGTTACACAGGTGTGGGCAATGAAGGCTAATGCAGACACCGTGATTCCAATTAGCAACTTGACTAACACAGGTGTCGCAAATCAAGGCTAATTAGGACCAGGTGTTTCTAATTATCAATTTCAGTCATACAGGTGTGGGCAATCAAGGCTAATTAGGACCAGGTGTTTTAATTAGCAATTTGAGTGACACAGGTGTAGGCAATCAAGTCTAATTAGGACCATGTGTTTCTAATTCACAGTTTCAGTGACACAGGTGTGGGCAATCAAGGCTAATTAAGACGAGGGTTCATAAATAATTTCAGTGATTACAGTGTTGGCAATCAAGACTAATTAAGACCTGGGGTCTTAAATTACCAATTTCCGTGACACAGGTGTGGGCAATCAAGGCTAATTAGGACCAGGTGTTTCCAATTAGCAATTTCAAAGACACAGGTGTGGGCAATCAAGGCTAAATAGGACCAGGTGTTTCCAGTTAGCAATTTGAGTGACACTGGTGTGGGTAATCAAGGCTTATTAAGCCCAGGGTTCATAAATAATTTCAGTGATTAGAGTGTTGACAATCAAGACTAATTAAGACCTGGTGTCTTAAATTACCCATTTCAGTGGCACAGGTGTGGGCAATCAAGGCTAATTAGGACCAGGTGTTTCTCATTAAGAATTTCAGTGACACAGGTGTGGACAATCAAGGCTAATTAGGACCCGGTGTTTCCAATTAGCAATTTGAGTGACACAGGTGTGGGCAATCAAGGCAAGGCTAATTAGGCCCAGGTATTTGTGATAAGCAACTTGCATGACATAGGTGTGGGCAGTAAAGGCTAGTTAGGTCCAGGTGTTTTCATTTAGCAATTTCAGTGACACAGCTGTGGGCAATCAAGTATAATTAGGGCCAGGTGGTTTTAATTAGCCATGTAGTGACACAGGTGTGAGCAATCAATGCTAATTAGGACCAGATGGTTCTAATTAGTAGTTTGAGTGACACAGGCGTGGGCAATCAAGTCTAATTAGGACCAGGTGTTTTCAATTAGCAATTTCAGTGATGCAGGTGTGGGCAATCAATACAAATTAGGACCAGGGTTCACAAATAATTTCATTAATAACAGTATGGGCAATCAAGACTAATTAAGCACTGGTGTATTAAATTAGTAATTTCAGTGACAGGTTTGGGCAATCAAGGCTAATTAGGACCAGGTGTTTCTAATTAGCAGTTTCAGTGACACAGGTATGGGCAATCAAGGCTATTTAGTACCAGGGGTTTCCAATTAGCATTTCAAGTGAAACAGGTGTGGGCAATCAAGGCTAATTAGGACTAGGTGTTTCCCATTAGCAATTTCAGTGACACAGGTGTGGGCAATCAAGGCTAAATAGGATCAGGTGTTTTCAGTTAGCAAGTTGAGTGACACAGGTGTGGACAATCAAGGCTAATTAGGACAAGGGGTTTCCAATTAGCAATTTCAATGACACAGGTGTGGGCAATCAAGGCAATCTAGGACCAAGTGTTTTCCATTAGCAATTTCAGTGACACAGGTGTGGGCAATCAAAGCTAGTTAGGACCAGGGTACATAAATTATTTCAGTGAATACAGGGTTGTCAAACAAGTCTAATTAAGACCTGGTGTCTTAAATTACCAATTTCGGTGACACAGGGGTGGTCAATCAAGGCTAAGTAGGACCAGGTGTATCCAATTAGCAATTTCAGTGACACAGGTGTGGGCAATCAAGGTTAATTAGGACCAGGTGTTTTCAATTAGCAATTTTATTGACACAGGAGTGGGCAATCAACGCTAATTAGAACCAGGTGTTTTCAATTAGAAATTTCAGTGACACAGGTGTGGGTAATCAAGGCTAATTAGGACCAGGTGTTTCCAATTAGCAATTTCAGTGACACAGTTGTGGGCAATCAAGGCAAATTAGAACCAGATGTTTTCAATTAGCAATTTCAGTGACACTGGTGTGGGCAATCAATGCTAATTAGGACCAGGTGTTTCTAATTAGCAATTTGACTGATACAGGTGTGGGAAATCAAGGCTAATAAGGACCAGGTGATTACATTTAGCAATTTACGGGGACCCAGATGTGGACAATCAAGACTAATTAGGACCAGGTGTTTCTAATCACCAAATTGAGTGACACAGGTGTGGGTAATCAAGGCTTATTAAGACCAGGGTTCATAAATAATTTCAGTGATTAGAGTGTTGGCAGTCAAGACTAATTAAGACCTGGTGTCTTAAATTACCCATTTCAGTGACACAGGTGTGGGCAATCAAGGCTAATTAGGACCAGGTGTTTCTCATTAAGAATTTCAGTGACACAGGTGTGGACAATCAAGGCTAATTAGGACCAGGTGTTTCCAAATAGCAATTTGAGTGACACACGTTCTGGGAATCAAGGCTAAGTAGGGCCAGGTTTTTCCATTAGCAATTTGAGTGACATGGGTGTGGGTAATCAAGGCTAATTAGGACCAGGTGTTTCCAGTTAGCAATTTGAGTGACATGGGTGTGGGCAATCAAGGCTAATTTGAACCAGGCATTTTCAATTACCAATTTCAGTGACACAGGTGTGGGCAATCAAAGCTAATTAGGACCAGGTGTTTTTAATTAGCAACTTGAGTGACACAGGTATGGGCAATCAAGGCTAATTAGGACCAGGTGTTCTTAATGACCAATTTCAGTGACACAGGTTTGAGCAATCAATTATAATTAGGACCAGGTGTTGCCAATTAGCAATTAGAGTTACACCGGTGTAGGCAATGAAGGCTAATGCGGACACCATGATTCCAATTAGCAACTTGACTAACACAGGTGTTGCAAATCAAGGCTAATTAGGACCAGGTGTTTCTAATTATCAATTTCAGTCATACAGGTGTGGGCAATCAAGGCTAATTAGGACCAGGTGTTTTAATTAGCAATTTGAGTGACACAGGTGTAGGCAAACAAGTCTAATTAGGACCATGTGTTTCTAATTAGCAATTTCAATTACAGAGGTGTGGGCAATCAAGGCTAATTAGGACCAGGTGTTTCCATTGGCAATTTCAGTGACACAGGTGTGAGCAATCAATACTAATTAGGACCAGGTGTTACCAATTAGCAATTTCAGTGACACAGGTGTGGTCAATTAAGGCTAATTAGGACCAGGTGTTTTCCATTAGCAATTTGAGTGACACAGGTTTGGGCAATCAAGGCTAATTAGGATAAAGTGTTTCTGAATCTCAATTTCAATGACACAGGTTTGGGCAATCAAGGCTAATTAAGACCAGGGTTCATAAATAATTTCAGTGATTACAGTGTTGGCAATCATGACTAATTAAGACCTGGGGTCTTAAATTACCAGTTTCCGTGACACAGGTGTGGGCAATCAAGTATAATTAGGACCAGGTGGTTCTAATTAGCAATGTAGTGACACAGGTGTGGGCAATCAAGGCTAATTAGGATGAGATGTTTCAAATTAGTAGTTTGAGTGACACAGGCTGGGGCAATCAAGTCTAATTAGGATCAGGTGTTTTCAATTATCAATTTCAGTGACACAGGTGTGGGCAATCAATACTAATTAGGACCTGGGTTCATAAATAATTTCATTGAATACAGTGTGGGCAATCAAGACTAATTAAGCACTGGTGTATTAAATTAGCAATTTCAGTGACACAGGTTTGGGCAATCAAGACTAATTAGGACCAGGTGTTTCGAATTAGCAGTTTCAGTGACACAGGTGTGGGCAATCAAGGCTATTTAGGACCAGGTGTTTCCAATTAGCAATTTGACTGAAACAGGTGTGGGCAATCAAGGCTAATTAGGACCAGGTGTTTCCCATTAGCAATTTCATTCACACAGGTGTGGGCAATCAAGGCTAATTAGGACCAGGTGTTTCCCATTAGCAATTTCATTCACACAGGTGTGGACAATCAATGCTAATTAGGACCAGGTGTTTCCCATTAGGAATTTGAGTGACATAGGTGTGGGCAATCAAGTATAATTAGGACCAGGTGTTTCAATTGGCAAGTTCAGTGACACAGGGGTGGGCAATCAAGGCTAATTAGGTCCAAGTGCTTCTATGCAGCAATTTGAAGACACAGGTGTGCACAATCAAGGATAATAAGGACCAGGTGTTTCGAAATAGCAATTTCAGTGACACAGCTGTGGGCAATCAAGGCTAATTGGGAACGGGGTTCATAAATAATTTCAGGGATTACAGTGTTGGCAATCAAGAATAATTAAGACCTGGTATCTTAAATAACCAATTTCAGTGACACAGTTGTGGGCAATCAAGGCTAATTAGGAACAAGTGTTTCCAATCTGCAGTTTCAGTGACAAAGGTGTGGGCAATCAAGGCTAAGAAGGACCAGGTGTTTCCAATTAGTAATTTCAGGGACACAGATCTGTACAATCATGGCTAAATAGGACCTGGTGTTTCCAATTAGCAAGTTGAGTGACACAGTGTGGGCAATCAAGGCTAATTAGTACCAGGGTTCACAAATAATTTCAGTGATTACAGTGTTGGCAAACCAGTCTAATTAACACCTGTTGTCTTAAATTACCAATTTCAGTGACACAGGTGTGAGCAATCAAGGCTAATTAACCAGGTTTTTCCAGTTAGTAGTTTGAGTGACACAGGTGCGGGCAACCAAAGCTAATTAGGACAGGTGTTTCTAATTAGCAGATCGAGTGACAAAGGTGTGGGCAATGAAGGCTATTTATGACCAGGTGTTTCTAAACAGCATTTTCAGTGTCACACGTGTGGAAAATCAAGGCTAATTAGGACCAGGTGTTTCCCATTACCAATTTCAGTGACACAGGTGGGGGCAATCAAGGCTAATTAGAACCAGGTGTTTTCACCTAGAAATTTCAGTGACACAGGTGTGGGCAATCAAGGCAAATTAGGACCAGGTGTTTCCCATTAGCAATTTCAGTGCACAGGTGTGGGCAATCAAGTATAATTAGGACCAGGTGTTTCAATAATGAATTTCAGTGACACAGGTGTAGGCAATCAAGACTAATTAGGCCAATGTCCCTCTCTGTAGCAATTTGAAAGACACAGGTGAGGACAATCAAGGGTAATAAGGACCAGGTGTTTCCCATTAGCAATTTCAGTGACACAGGTGTGGTCAAGCAAGGCTAATTATGACCAGGGTTCATAAAAAATTTCAGTGATTACAGTGTTGGAAATCAAGTCTAATTAAGACCTGGTGTATTAAATTAGCAATTTCAGTGACACAAGTGTGGGTAATCAAGGCTACTTAGTACCAGGTGTTTCCAATTAGCAATTTCAGTGACACAGGTGTGGGCAATCAAGGCTAATTAGAACCAGGTGTTTCCAATTAGCAATTTCAGTGACACAGGTATGGGCAATCAAGGCTAATTAGAACCAGGTGTTTCCAATTAGCAATTTGAGTGACACATGTGTGGGTAATCAAGGCTAATTAGAACCAGGTGTTTCTAATTAGCAATTTGAGTGACACAGGTGTGGGCAATCAAGGCTAATTAGGACCAGGTGTTTCTAATTAGCAATTTGAGTGAAACAGGTGTGGGTAATCAAGGCTAAGTAAAGCCAGGTGTTTCTAATTAGCAATTTAAGTGACACAGGTGTGGGCAATCAAGGTTAATTTGGACCAGGGTTCTTAAATAATTTCAGTGATTACAGTGTTGGCAATCAAGTCTATTTAAGACCTGTTGTATTAAATTAGCAATTTGAGTGACACAGGTGTGGGCAATCAAGGCTATTTAGGACCAGACGTTTCCAAGTAGAACTTCAGTGACACAGGTGTCGGCAATCAAGGCTAATTAGGACCCCTTGTTTCCCATTAGCAATTTCAGTTACACAGGTGTGGGCTATCAAGGCTAATTAAGACCAGGGTTCTTAAATTATTTCAGTGATTACAGTATTGGCAATCAAGACTAGTTAAGACCTGGTGTCTTAAATTACCAATTTCAGTGAAACAGGTGTGGGCAATCAAGGCTAATTAGGACCAGGTGTTTCCAATTAGAAATTTCAATGACACAGGTGTAGGCAATCAAGTTTAATTATGGCCAGGTGTTTCCAATAAGCAATTTCAGTGACACAGGTGTGGGCAATGAAGGGTAATTAGGACCAGGTGTTTCCAATTACAACTTCAGTGACACAGGTGTGGGCAATCAAGGCTAATTAAGAGTAAGGTTCATAAATAATTTCAGTGATTACAGTGTGGGCAATCAAGACTAATTAAGCACTGGTGTATTAAATTAGCAATTTCAGTGACACAGTTGTGGGCAATGAAGGCTAATTAGGACCAGGTGTTTCCAATTAGAAATTTCAGTGACATAGGAATGGACAAACAAGGCTAATTACGACCAGGTGTTTCCAAGTAGAAATTTCAATGACACAGGAGTGGGAAATCAATGCTAATTACGACCATGTGTTTGCAATTAGTAATTTCAGTGACACAGGTGTGGGCAATCAATGTTAATTTGGACCAGGTCTTTCCCATTAGCAATTTCAGTGACACAGGTGTGGGCAATCAAGTATAATTATGACCAGGTGTTTCAATTTTCACTTTCAGTGACACAGGTGTGGGCAATCAAGGCTAATTAGGTCCAAGTCCTTCTACGTAGCAATTTGAAAGACACAGGTGTGGACAATCAAGGGTAATAAGGACCAGGTGTTTCCCATTAGCAATTTCAGTGACACAGGTGTGGGCAATCAAGGCTAATTAGGACCAGGATTCATAAAAAATTTCAGTGATTACAGTGTTGGCAATCAAGTCTAATTAAGACCTGGTGTATTAAATTAGCAATTTCAGTGTCACAAGTGTGGGTAATTAAGGCTATTTAGGACCAGGTGTTTCCAATTAGCAATTCCAGGGAAACAGGTGTGGGCAATCAAGGATAATTAGGAGCAGGTGTTTTCAATTGGCCATTTTAGTGACACAGGTATGGGCAATCAAGGCTAATTAGAACCAGGTGTTTTTAATTAGCAGTTTCAGTGACACAGGTGTGGGCAATCAAGGCTAATTAGGACCAGGTGTTTCTAATTAGCAATTTCAGTGACACAGGTGTGGGCAATCAAGGCTAAATAGGACCAGGTGTTTCTAATTAGCAATTTCAGTGACACAAGTGTGGGCAATTATGGCTAATTAGGACCAGGTGTTTCTAATTAGCAGATCGAGTGACAAAGGTTTGAGCAATGAAGGCTATTTATGACCAAGTGTTTCTAAATAGCCATTTCAGTGTCACACGTGTGGGACATCAAGGCTAATTAGCACCAGGGTTCATAAATAATTTCAGAGATTTCAGAGTTGGCAATAAAGTCTAATTAAGATCTAGTGTCTTAAATTAGCAATTTGAGTGACACGGGTGTGGGCAATCAAGGCTATTTAGGACCAGGTGTTTCTAATTGGCAATTTGAGTGACACAGGTGTGGACAATCAATGCTAATTAACACCAGGGTTCATAAATAATTTCAGTGATTACAGTGTTGACAATTAAGACAACTTAAAACCTGTTGTCTTAAATTACCAATTTTAGCGACACAGGTGTGGGCAATCAAGGCTAATTAGGACCAGGTGTTTCTAATTAGCAATTTGAGTGAAACAGGTGTAGACAATCAAGACTAATAAGGACCAGCTGTTTCTAATTAGCAATTTGAATGACACAGGTGTGGGCTATGAAGTCTAATTAGCACCAGGGTTCATAAATAATTTCAGTGACTACAGTGTTGGTGAACAATTCTAATAAAGACCTGGTGTCTTCAATTAGCAATTAAATGGACACAGGTGTGTGCAATCAAGGCTAATTAGGACCAGATGTTACCAATTAGCAATTTCAGTGACACAGGTATGGACAATCAAGGCTAATTAGGACCAGATGTTTTCCATTAGCAATTTCAGTGACACAGGTGTGGGCAATCAAGGCTAATTAGAAGCAGGTGTTTTCAATTAGTAGTTTCAGTGACCCAGGTGTCAGCGATCAAGGCTAATTAGGACCAGGTGTTTCCTATTAGAACTTCAGTGACACAGGTGTGGGCAATCAAGGCTAATTAGGACCAGGTGTTTCCCATTAGCAATTTCAGTGACTCAGGTGTGGGCTATCAGGGCTAATTAAGACCAGGGTTCTTAAATTATTTCAGTGATTACAGTGTTGGCAATCAAGACTAATTAAGACCTGGTGTCTTAAATTACCAATTTCAGTGACAGAGGTGTGGGCAATCAAGTCTAATTAGGACCAAGTGTTTCTAATTAGCAATTTCAGTGTCACAGATGTGGGCATTCAAGGCTAATTAGGACCAGGTGTTTTCCATTAGCAATTTTAGTGACACAGGTGTGGGAAATCAAGGCTAATTAGGAATAGGGTTCATAAATAATTTCAGTGATTATAGTGTTGGCAATCAAGTCTAATTAAGCACTGGTGTATTAAATTAGCAATTTCAGTGACACAGGTGTGGGCAATCAAGGCTAATTAGGACAAGGTGTTTCTAATTAGCAATTTCAGTGACACAGGTGTGGTCAATCAAGGCTAATTAGGACCAGGTGTTTCCAATTAAAAATTTCAGTCACACAGGTATGGGCAAACAAGGCCAATTATGACCAGGTGTTTCCAATTAGCAATTTCAATGACACAGGTGTGGGCATTCAAAGCTAATTAGGACCAGGTGTTTTCCATCACCAGTTTCAGTGACACAGGTGTGGGCAATCAAGGCTAATTAAGACAAGGGTTCATAAATAATTTCAGTGATTACAGTGTTGGCAATCAAGTCTAATTAAGCACTGGTGTATTAAATTAGCAATTTCAGTGACACAGGTGTGGGCAATCAAGGCTAATTAGGACCAGGCGTTCCAATTAGCAATTTCAGTGACACAGGTATGGGCAATCAAGGCTAATTAGGACCAGATGTTTTTAGTTAGCTATTTCAGTGACAGAGGTGTGGGCAATCAAGGCTAATTAGAACCAGGTGTTTTCAATTAGCAATTTCAGTGACACAGGTGTGGGCAATCAAGTATAATTAGGACCAGGTGTTTCAATTAGCAATTTCAATGACACAGGTGTGGGCATTTAAGGCTAATTAGGTCCACGTGCATCTACCTAGCAATTTGAAAGACACAGGTGTGGACAATCAAGGGTAATAAGGACCAGGTGTATCCAAATAGCAATTTCAGTGACACAGGTGTGGGCAATCAAGGCTAATTAGGAACAGGGTTCATGAATAATTTCAGGGATTACAGTGTTGGCAATCAAGACAAATTAAGACCTGTTGTCTTAAATAACCAATTTCAGTGACACAGTTGTGGGCAATCATGGCTAGTTAGGACAAAGTGTTTCCAATCCACAGTTTCAGTGACACAGCTGTGGGCAATCAAGGATAATAAGGATCAAGCTTTTCTAAGTAGCAATTTCAGTGACACAGGTGTGGGCAATAAAGGCTAATTAGAACCTGGTGTTTCCAATTAGCATGTTGAGTGACACAGGTGTGGGCAATCAAGGCTAATAAAGACCAAATGGTTTCAATTAGTGATTTCAGTGACACAGGTGTGGCAATCAGGCTAATTAGACCAGGTGTTTCCCATTACCAATTTCAATGACACAGGCGTGGGCAATCAAGGCTAATTACGACCAGGGTTCATAAAAAATTTCAGTGATTACAGTGTTGGCAATCAAGTCTAATTAAGACCTGGTGTATTAAATTAGCAATTTCAGTGACACAGGTGTGAGTACTCAAGTCTAATTAGGACCAGGTGTTTCCAATTAGCAATTTCAGGGAAACAGGTGTGGGCAATCAAGGCTAATTAGGAGCAGGTGTTTTCAATTAGCAATTTCAGTGACACAAGGATGGGCAATCAAGGCTAATTAGAACCAGGTGTTTTTAATTAGCAATTTCAGTGACACAGGTGTGGGCAATCATGGCTAATTAGGACCAGGTGTTTCTAATTAGCAGATCGAGTGGCACAGGTGTGGGCAATCAAGGCTAATTTCGACCAGGTGTTTCTAATTAGCAAGTTGAGTGACACAAGTGTGGGCAATCATGGCTAATTAGGACCAGGTGTTTCTAATTAGCAGATTGAGTGGCACAGGTGTGGGCAATCAAGGCTAATTAGAACCAGGTGTTTCCCATTACTAATTTCAGTGACACAGGTGAGGGCAATCAAGGCTAATTACGACCAGGGTTCATAAAAAATTTCAGTGATTACAGTGTTGGCAATCAAGTCTAATTAAGACCTGGTGTATTAAATTAGCAATTTCAGTGACACAGGTGTGGGTACTCAAGTCTAATTAGGACCAGGTGTTTCCAATTAGCAATTTCAGGCAAACAGGTGTGGGCAATCAAGGCTAATTAGGAGCAGGTGTTTTCAATTAGCAATTTCAGTGACACAAGGATGGGCAATCAAGGCTAATTAGAATCAGGTGTTTTTAATTAGCAATTTGAGTGACACAGGTGTGAGCAATCAAGGCTAATTAGGACCAGGTGTTTCTAATTAGCAATTTGAGTGACACAGGTGTGGGCAATCAAGGCTAATTACGACCAGGTGTTTCCCATTCGGAATTTCAGTGACACAGGTGTGGGCAATCAAGTATAATTAGGACCAGGTGTTTCAATTGGCAAGTTCAGTGACGCAGGGGTGGGCAATCAAGGCTAATTAGGTCCACGTGCTTCTACGCAGCAATTTGAAGACACAGGTGTGCACAATCAAGGATAATAAGGACCAGGTGTTTCGAAATAGCAATTTCAGTGACACAGCTGTGGGCAATCAAGGCTAATTAGGAAGAGGGTTCATAAATAATTTCAGGGATTACAGTGTTGGCAATCAAGAATAATTAAGACCTGGTATCTTAAATAACCAATTTCAGTGACACAGTTGTGGGCAATCAAGGCTAATTAAGAACAAGTGTTTCCAATCCGCAGTTTCAGTGACACAGGTGTGGGCAATCAAGGCTAATAAGGACCAGGCCTTTCTAAGTAGCAATTTCAGTGACACAGCTGTGGGCAATAAAGTCTAATTAGAACCAGGTGTTTCCAATTAGTAATTTCAGTGACACAGATCTGTACAATCATGGCTAAATAAGACCAGGTGTTTCCAATTAGCAAGTTGAGTGACACAGTGTGGGCAATCAAGGCTAATTAGTACCAGGGTTCACAAATAATTTCAGTGATTACAGTGTTGGCAAACCAGTCTAATTAACACCTGGTGTCTTAAATTACCAATTTGAGTGACACAGGTGTGAGCAATCAAGGCTATTTGGGACCAGGTGTTTCCAGTTAGTAGTTTGAGTGACACAGGTGTGGGCAACCAAAGCTAATTAGGACCAGGTGTTTCTAATTAGCAGATCGAGTGACACAGGTGTGGGCAATGAAGGCTATTTATGACCAGGTATTTCTAAATAGCCATTTCAGTGTCACACGTGTGGGCAATCAAGGCTAATTACGACCAGGGTTCATAAATAATTTCAGTGATTTCAGAATTGGCAATTAAGTCTAATTAAGATCTGGTGTCTTAAATTAGCAATTTTAGTGACACAGGTGTGGGCAATCAAGGCTATTTAGGACCAGGTGTTTCTAATTGGCAATTTGAGTGACACAGGTGTGGGCAATCAAGGCTAATTAGCACCACGGTACATAAATAATTTCAGTGACTACAGTGTTGGCAAACAAGTCTAATTAAGACCTGGTGTCGCAAATTAGCAATTTGAGTGACACAGGTGTGGGCAATCAAGGTTAATTAGAGCAAGGTGTTTCTAAGTAGCAATTTCAGTGACAGGTGTGGACAATCAAGACTAATTAGGATCAGGTGTTTCTAATTAGCAATTTCATTTACACAGGTGTAGACAATCAAGACTAATTAGGACCAGCTGTTTCTAATTAGCAATTTGAGTGACACAGGTGTGGGCATAAAGGTTAATTAGGACCAGGTGTTTCTAATTAGGGATTGAGTGACACAGGTGTGGGCAATCAATACTAATTAGCACCAGGGTTCATAAATAATTTCAGTGACTACAGTGTTGGCAATCAGGTCTAAATAAGACCTGGTGTCTTAAATTAGCAATTTGAGTGACACAGGTGTGGGCAGTGAAGTCTAATTAGGACCTGGTGTTTCTAAATAGTAATTTGAGTGACACAGGTGTGGGCAATCAAGGCTAATTAGGAAAAGGTGATTCTAATTAGCAATTTCAGTGACACAGGTGTGGGCAATCAAGGCGAATTATGACCAAATGTTTCTAATTAGTAATTTGAGTGACAAAGGTGGGGGCAATCAAGACTAATTAGCAACAGGGTTCAAAAATAATTTCAGTGACTACAGTGTTGGCAATCAATTCTAAATAAGACCTGGTGTCTTAAATTACCAATTTGAGTGACACAGGTGTGGGCAGTGAAGTCTAATTAGGACCAGGTGTTTCTCATTAGCAATTTGAGTGACACAGGTGTGGGCAATCAAGGCTAATTCAGAACAGGTAGCTCTAATTAGCAGATTGAGGGACACACATGTGTGGGCAATCAAGGCTAAATCCGACTAGGTGTTTGTAATGAGAAGTTTGAGTGACACAGGTGTGGTCAATGAAGGCTAATTCAGACCAGGTGTTTCGAATTAGCAATTTCAGGGACACAGGTGTGGGCAATCAAGGCTAATTCAGACCAGGTGTTTCTAATTCGCAATTTCAGGGACACAGGTGTGGGCAATCAATTTCAGGGACACAGGTGTTGGCAATCAAGACTAATAGCAACCAGGTGTTTCTAATTAGCAATTTAAGTGACACAGGTGTGGGCAAGGAAGTCTAATTAGCACCAGGGTTCAAGAATAATTTCAGTGACTACAGTGTTGGTAATCAAGTCTAAATAAGACCTGGTGTTTTTAATTAGCAATTTGAGTGACACAGGTGTAGGCAGTCAAGTCTAATTAGGAAAAGTTGTTTCTAAATAGCAATTTGAGTGACACAGGTGTGGGCAATCTAGGCTAATTAGGACCAGGTGTTTCTAATTTGCAATTTGATTGACACAGGTGTGGGCAATCAAGGCTAATTCAGACCAGGTGTTTCTAATTTGCAATTTCAGGGACACTGGTGTGGGCAATCAATTTCAGGGACAGATGTGTGGGCAACCAAGGTTAATTCGCACCAGGTGTTTCTAATTAGCAATTTGAGTGACACAGGTGTGGGCAATCAAGGCTAATTAGGACCAGGTGTTTCTAATTAGCAATTTGAGTGACACAGGTGTGGGCAATCAAGGCTAATTAGGACCAGGTGTTTCTAATTAGCAATTTGAGGGACACAGGTGTGGGCAATCAAGTCTAATTAGGACCAGGTGTTTCTAATTAGCAATGTCAGGGATACAGGTGTGGGCATTCAAGGCTAATTAGGACGAGATGTTTCTAATTAGCAATTAGAGTGACACAGTTGGGGGCAATCAAGGCTAATTAGGACCAGATTTTCTACTTAATAATTTGAGTTTCGCAGGTATATGCAATCAAGGCTCCACACTTGGTTCACTATTTTGGAAAATCATGGCCCTCATGAAAGTCTTCCTTGGAAATCTCACACAACAAGTGTTATTTTCTCCTGAACACAAACAGTTATAGTATAGAAACTTCCGTAGGATACTTACCACTAAGAAGTGCACTTGCAACATTTGACTCTAAATGCTCCGCACTTGGTTCGCTATTTTGAAATCATCTCCTGCATGAATAGGGTCCATGGAAACGTCGCAAAACAAGTGTGATTTTCTGCAGAACACAAAGAGGTGCAGTATTGAAACTTCTGTAGAATACTCATTCCTAAGAAGTGCACCTCCAACATTTGACTCTGAGTCCTCCTCACTTGGTTCACTATTTTGGAAAATCATGGCCTTTGTGAACATGTTCTATGAAAATGTCCCAAAACAAGTATGATTTTCGCCTGTTACAGTATAGAAACTTCTCTAGCATACTTATCCCTAAGAAGTGAAATTCCAACATTTGACTCTGAAACCTCCACACTTGGTTCACTATTTTGGAAAATCATGGCCTTCGTGAACTTGTTCCATGGAAATGTCACACAACAACTGTTATTTTCTCCTGAACACAAACAGTTACAGTAGAGAAACTTCCATAGGACACTTCACACTAAGAAGTGCACTTGCAACATTTGACTCTGAGTCCTTCTTTCTTGGTTCACTATTTTGGAATATCATGGCTTGCGTGTAAATGTTCCATTGACTGTCGCACAACAAGTGTGACTTTCTCCTGATCACAAAGAGTTACAGTATAGAAACTTCTGTAGGATACGTATCCCAAAGAAGTGCACTTGCACCACTTGACTCTGAGTCGTCCTCACTTGGTTAACCATTTTGGAAAAATCATGGCCTCCTTCAACATATTCCATGGAAATGTGGCACAACAACTGTTATTTTCTTCTGAACACAGAGAGTTACAGTATCCTGAACACAAAGAGTTACAGTATAGGAACTTCCGTAGGATACTTACCGGTAAGAAGTGCACGTGCAATATTTGACTCTGAACCCTCCTCACTTGGTTCACTATTTTGGAAAATCATGGCCTGCGTGAACATGTTATATGCAAATGTCACAAAACAAGTATGATCTTCTCCTGAACACAAAGTGTTACAGTATAGAATCTTCTGTAGGATAATTATCCCTAAGAAGTGCCCTTCCAACATTTGACTCTCAGTCCTCCTCACTTGGTTCAATATTTTGGAAAATCATGGCCTTTGTGAACATGTTCTATGAAAATGTCCCAAAACAAGTATGATTTTCGCCTGAACACAAATGTTACAGTATAGAAACTTCTCTAGCATACTTATCCCTAAGAAGTGAAATTCTAACATTTGACTCTGAATCCTCCGCACTTGGTTCACTATTTTGGAAAATCATGGCCTTCGTGAACGTGTTCCATGGAAATGTCACACAACAACTGTTATTTTCTCCTGAACACAAACAGTTACAGTATAGAAACTTCCGCAGGATACTTACCACTAAGAAGTACACTTGCAACATTTGACTCTGAGTTTTCCTGACTTGGTTAACTGTTTTGGAAAAATCATGGCCTGCTTCAACATGTTCCATGGAAATGTGGCACAACAACTGTTATTTTCTCCTGAACACAAAGAGTTACAGTGTAGGAACTTCCGTAGGGTACTTACCAGGAAGAAGTGCACGTGCAATATTTGACGCTGAACCCTCCTCACTTGGTTCACTATTTTGGAAAATCATGGCCTGCATGAACATGTTATATGCAAATGTCGCAAAACAAGTATGATCTTCTCCTGAACACAAAGTGTTACAGTATGGAATCTTCTGTAGGATACTTATCTCTAAGAAGTGCACTTCCAACATTTGACTCTCAGTCCTCCTCACTTGGTTCAATATTTTGGAAAATCAAGGCCTGTGTGAACATATTCCATGAAATCGTAACAAAACCAGTTTGATTTTCTCCTGAACATAAAAAGTTACAACGTATGAACATCTACAGGATTCTTATCACTGAGAAGTGAAAGTGAAACGTGAATTTGACGCTTCCTCACTTGGTCCCTATTTTCAAGCTCATTACAGGCATGAACATAGTTGGTAGAATCAGCACAAAACGAATGTTGTTTTCTCCAGAACACAAAGTTTTAAAGCTTAGAAACCTGTGTAGGATACTTATCCCAAAGAAGTGCACATGCTACATATGACTGTGAGTCCTCTTCATTTGGTTCACGATTTTGGAAGGGAATGACATGCATGAACATGTTTCATGGAAACGTCGTACAACAAGTGTGATTGCCTCCTGAACACAAAGAGTTACAGTATAGAAACTTCTGCATGATACTTATCCTAAAGAAGTGCACTTGCAACATTTGACTCAGAGTCCTCCTCACTTGGTTCCTATTTTGTAAAATCATGGCCTGTGTGAACATGTGCCATGCAAATGTCACAAAACAAGTATGATTATCTCCTGAATGCAAATGTTACAGTATACAAACTTCTATAGGATACTTATCCCTAAGAGATGCACTTCCAGCATTTGACTCTGAATCCTCCTCACTTGGTTCACTATTTTGGAAATTCATGCCCTGCGTGAACTAGTTCCATGCAAATGTCACGAAACCAGTATGATTTTCTCCTGAACGCAAATGTTACAGTGTAGAAACTTCTCTAGGATACTTACCCTAAGAAGTGCACTTCCTACATTTGATTCTGAATCCTCCGAACTTGGTTCACTATTTTGGAAATCATCTCCTGCATGCATTGGTTCCATGGAATCATTGCAAAACAAGTGTGATTTTCTGCAGAACACAAACAGGTACAGTATCGAAACTTCTGTAGGATACTTACCACTAAGAAGTTCACTTACAACATTTGACTCTGAGTCCTCCTCACTTGGTTCACTATATTGGAAAATCATAGCCTGCGTGAACATGTTCCTTGGAAACATTGCAAAACAAGTGTGATACTCTCCTGAACACAAAGAATTACAATATAGAAACTTTTTGTGGGATACTTACCGCTAAGAAGAGCACTTGCAACATTTCACTCTGTGTCCTTCTCTCTTCTTTTGAAATATCATGGCTTGCGTGTAAATGTTCCATTGACTGTCGCACAACAAGTGTGACTTTCTCCTGATCACAAAGACTTACAGTATAGAAACTTCTGTAGGACACTTATCCCAACGAAGTGCACTTGCAACATTTGACTCTGAGTCCTCCTCACTTGGTTCACTATTTTGGAAAATCATAGCCTGCGTGAACATGTTCCTTGGAAATATTGCAAAACAAGTGTGACACTCTCCTGAACACAAAGAATTACAATATAGAAACTTTTTGTGGGATACTTACTGCTAAGAAGAGCACTTGCAACATTTCTCTCCGTGTCCTTCTCTCTTGGTTCACTATTTTGAAATATCATGGCTTGCGTGTACATGTTCCATTGACTGTTGCACAACAAGTGTGACTTTCTCCTGATCACAAAGAATTACAGTGTAGAAACTTCTGTAGGACACATATCCCAACGAAGTGCACTTGCAACATTTGACTCTGAGTCCTCCTCACTTGGTTTACTATTTTGGAAAATCATAGCCTGCATGAACATGTTCCATGGGAACATTGCAAAACAAGTGTGATACTCTCCTGAACACAAAGAATTACAGTATAGAAACTTTTGTGGGATACTTACCACTAAGAAGTGCACCTCCAACATTTGACTCTGAGTCCTCCTCCCTTGGTTCACTATTTTGGAAAATCATGGCCTTCTTGAACATGTTCTATGAAAATGTCCCAAAACAAGTATGATTTTCGCCTGAACACAAATGTTACAGTATAGAAACTTCTCTAGCATACTTATCCCTAAGAAGTGAAATTCCAACATTTGACTCTGAATCCTCCGCACTTGGTTCACTATTTTGGAAAATCATGGCCTTCGTGAACGTGTTCCATGGAAATGTCACACAACGACTGTTATTTTCTCCTGAACACAAACAGTTACAGTAGAGAAACTTCCGTAGTGTACTTACCTATTAAAATAACAAATAAACCTATTAAAATAACAAATGACTTCTCAGTCAAAACAGTAAAAGCAAGAAGAGCTTGGAGAGACATACTTCAAGTATTGAATGAGGAAAAATGTCAACCCAAACTGATATACCCGGCAAAACTATCTGTCATGATTGAGGGAGAAAGAAAAGTTTTCCAGCACAAAGATAACTTGAAGGGATACATGTCTACCAAACCAGGCCTTCAAAAAATCCTAGAACTGATACTCAACTTGAAGAAAAGAACAAGTGTATCCAGGAGGACAGAAGGGAAGGATAATACCACCAAAACATAAATATCAAACAACATGCTTACAAAATCTACTAAACATAAAAAATGTCCAGAATTAAAAATAATTTCTCCATTATAACATTAAATGTCAATGGTATTAACTCACCGATTAAGAGACACAGATTACAAACTTGGATTGAAAACCACAATCCAACAATCAGCTGCCTTCAGGAAACTCATCTCACCACAAAAGATAGGCACATCCTAAGAATGAAAGGCTGGCCCAAAATCTTACAAGCTAATGGAACCAGGAAACGGGCAGGAGTAGCAATTATGCTTTCAGACAAAGTGGACTTCAAACCAAAGAAAATCATAAGAGACACAGATGGATACTACATTTTAGTCACAGGTACAATTCACCAGGAAGACTTCACAATCCTGAACATTTATGCACCCAATACGGGACCCTCCACATTCATTAAGAAAACCCTACAGCGCCTAAAGCAAGAAATCAACCCCCAAACGATAATCCTTGGGGACTCCAACACCGCCCTCTCAACATGGGATAGGTCAACAGGTCAAAAGCTTAACAGAGACACTTTGGAACTTAATCAAACCCTTAAAGAAAAAGACCTTACAGATCTCTATCGAACTTTTCACCACGCACAAAAGAATACACATTTTTCTCAGCAGCACATGGAACATTTTCCAAAATAGATCACATATTGGTCCACGTCATCAGAAAGGAGGACCAAGAGTAGAGTTAGGAATACACAATAAAGGACTCTCCGGGAATTGGGGGGGAGGTACTGGGAGATGGGAAAGGAGGGAGGGGTAGCAGGGGCTTCAGGGGGAGGAGGACGGGGGAGGGAACTGGTCTACCTATTAAGTTTGTATGAGCGGAAATAATAATAAAAATGTTATAAAAAAATAAGAATATTTGGCTCACCCCGCACCCTAGGACCCCAGGTCAGCCCACAGGGACCCGGCTCCGACTCCCACCATCCAGCCGGAGCCACGCGCGGGGGCCGAGGGACGAGTAGGACCTCCCACTGCACCCGGGCCCCGCCCCAGCTGCCCTCGGGTTAAATAGCTCCACGCCTCCGATGCGCCCATCCTCCGTTTTCACCCCACCCCGCTCCGCCTGTCAGGACGCCCATGCGCGGTCCAGCCGGGCCTCACCCCGCACCCTAGGTAAGTCCCCATTCTGGCCCCGCCCACCAGTACCCCACGCCAAATAATTCAGTTTAGTGAAATTGAGAGATCTTAAGAGTTAAAATGACAATGCCAAAGTCAAAGTGCAAATCCATGAGAAGCAACACTCAAGTAAACAAATTTCCCACTGAAGAAATTAATCCCACAATGTTAGACTCCAACAAGAACAAACCCGCGGAAAAAGGCCAAGAAAGCCTCACTCAAGATAAGGTCATCCAAAATATGATCATTACCATGTTCAATACTATGAAAGAGGAAATCCGGGAGGAATTACATAATCGAATCAATCGCTTTGAAGAGGAACACAACAGACATCTGGAGGAGTTGAGAAAAACAGTGCAAGAAACAAAAAGTGCCATAGAGCACTTAAAACAAACTCAAGCAGAGTTTAAAACTGAGCTAAAAGACAAGTTATCTTCAACCCAGAATGCCACAGAGAGTCTTATCAACAGAACTAATGAAGCACAAAACAGAATTTCAGACCTTGAAGATAAAGTGGGAGTACTAACCAGCTCAATGGAAGAGCTTGTTAAAGCCAAAAAGATACTTGAGAGAAATATCCAAGAGATATGGGACACCCTGAAGAAGCCTAACATGCATATTCATGGAATACCAGAGCAAGAATCTCAAAATACCACCCCTTGGGGAAATTTTTCAAACGATCATCAAGGAAAACTTTCCTCATCTAAAAAATTCCAATGTCATCAAACAAGTATGGTTTTCGCCTGAACACAAAAGTTACAGTTTAGGAACTTCTCTAGGATACTTATCCCTAAGAAGTGAAATGCCAACATTTGAATCTGAATCCTCCGCACTTGATTCACTCCTTTGGAAAATCATGGCCTGAGTGAACATGTTATGTGCGAATGTCGCAAAACGAGGATGATCTTCTCCTGAACACAAAGCGTAACACTACAGAATCTTCTGTAGGGTACATATCCCTGAGAAGTGTACCTCCAACATTTGACTCTCAGTCCTTCTCACTTGGTTCACTCTTTTGCAATATCAAGGCCTGCGTGAACATATCCCATGAAAACGTCACAAAACCAGTGTGAATTTTTCAGGAATATAAAAAGTTACAACGTATGAACATCTACAGGATTCTTATCACTGAGAAGAGAAAGTGACACATGTGAATTGGACGCGTCCTCACTTGGTCACTGTTTTCAAGCTCATTACAATCCTGAACATAGTTGGTAGAATCAGCACAAAACAAATGTTGTTTTCTCCAGAATACAAAGTTTTAGTGTCTAGAAACCTGTGTAGGATACTTATCCGAAAGAAGTGCACATGCTGCACATGACTTCCCAACGAAGTGCACATGCTACATATGACTGTGAGTCCTCTTCACTTGGTTCACTGTTTTCGAAGGGAACGACATGCATGAACATGTTTCATGGAAAAGTTGTAAAACAACTGTGATTCCCTCCTGAATACACAGAGTTACAATATAGAAACTTCTGTATGATACTTCTCCTAAAGAAGCGCACTTGCAACATTTAACTCTGAGTCCTCCGCACTTGGTTCTCTATTTTGTGAAATCATGGCCTGTGTGAACATGTGTCATTCCAATGTCAGAAAACAAGTATGGTTTTCGCCTGAACACAAAAGTTACAGTTTAGGAACTTCTCTAGGATACTTATTCCTAAGAAGTGAAATGCCAATATTTGACTCTGAATCCTCCACACTTGATTCACTCTTTTGGAAAATCATGGTCTGCTTGAACATGTTATGTGCAAATGTCGCAAAACGAGGATAATCTTCTCCTGAACACAAAGCATAACACTACAGAATCTTCTGTAGGGTACTTATCCCTGAGAAGTGCACCTCCAACATTTGACTCTCAGTCCTTCTCACTTGGTTCACTCTTTTGCAATATCAAGGCCTGCGAGAACATATCCCATGAAAACGTCACAAAACCAGTGTGAATTTCTCCGGAACATAAAAAGTTACAACGTATGAACAACTGCAGAATTCTTATCACTGGGAAGAGAAAGTGAAACATGTGAATTGGACGCGTCCTCACTTGATCACTATTTTCAAGCTCATTACAAGCCTGAACATAGTTGGTAGAATCAGCACAAAACAAATGTTGTTTTCTCCAGAATACAAAGTGTTATAGTCTAGAAACCTGTGTAGGATACTTATCCGAAAGAAGTGCACATGCTGCACATGACTTCCCAAAGAAGTGCACATGCTACATATGACTGTGAGTCCTCTTCACTTGGTTCACTGTTTTCGAAGGGAACGACAAGCATGAACATATTTCATGGAAACGTCGTAAAACAAGTGTGATTTCCTCCTGAACACACAGAGTTACAATATAGAAACTTCTGTACGATACTTCTCCTAAAGAAGCGCACTTGCAACATTTACCTCTGAGTCCTCTGCACTTGGTTCTCTATTTTGTGAAATCATGGCCTGTGTGAACATGTGCCATTCCAATGTCAGAAAACCAGTATGATTTTCGACTGAACACAAAAGTTACAGTTTAGGAATTTCTCTAGGATACTTATCCCTAAGAAGTGAAATGCCAACATTTGACTCTGAATCCTCCAGCGTTGGTTCACTCTTTTGGAACATCATGGCCTGCCTGAACATGTTATGTGCGAATGTCGCAAAACGAGGATGATCTTCTCCTGAACACAAAGCATAACACTACAGAATCTTCTGTAGGGTACTTATCCCTGAGAAGTGCATGTCCAACATCTGACTCTCAGTCCTCCTCACTTGGTTCACTGTTCTGGAAAATCAAGGCCTGCGTGAATATATTCCATGAAAACGTCACAAAACCAGTGTGAATTTCTCCGGAACATAAAAAGTTACAACATATGAACATCTACAGGATTCTTATCACTGAGAAGAGAAAGTGAACCATGTGAATTGGACGCGTCCTCACTTGGTCACTATTTTCAAGCTCATTACAAGCCTGAACATAGTTGGTAGAATTAGCACAAAACAAATGTTGTTTTCTCCAGAATACAAAGTGTTACAGTCTAGAAACCTGTGTAGGATACTTATCCGAAAGATGTGCACATGCTGCACATCAGTTCCCAACGAAGTGCACATGCTACATATGACTGTGAGTCCTCTTATCTTGGTTCACTGTTTTCAAGGGAATGACGTGCATGAACATGTTTCATTGAAAAGTCGTAAAACAAGTGTGATTTCCTCCTGAACACACAGAGTTACAATATAGAAACTTCTGTAGGATACTTCTCCTAAAGAAGCACACTTGCAACATTTAACTCTGAGTCCTCCGCACTTGGTTCTCTATTTTGTGAAATCATGGCCTGTGTGAACATGTGCCATTCCAATGTCAGAAAACCAGTATGGTTTTCGCCTGAACACAAAAGTTACAGTTTAGGAACCTCTCTTGGATACTTATCCCTAAGAAGTGAAATGCCAACATTTGACTCTGAATCCTCCAGCGTTGGTTCACTCTTTTGGAAAATCATGGCCTGCTTGAACATGTTATGTGCGAATGTCGCAAAACGAGGATGATCTTCTCCTGAACACAAAGCTTAACACTACAGAATCTTCTGTAGGGTACTTATCCCTGAGAAGTGCACCTCCAACATTTGACTCTCAGTCCTTCTCACTTGGGTCACTCTTTTGTAATATCAAGGCCTGCGTGAACATATTCCATGAAAACGTCACAAAACCAGTGTGAATTTCTCAGGAATATAAAAAGTTACAACGGGGGCTGGAGAGGTGGCTCAGGGGTTAAGCCTCCGCCTTGCAGGCGGAAGGTCCTGAGTTCGGATCCCAGATCCCACGTATAGACGCCAGGTGGAAGCGGGGGCAGCCTGCGTTTCCGGTCCTGGTAGGGCGGAGCCTGTGAATCCCTGGGCAGAAGGAGGTGGAGGCGTCCATGGTGGTTCGCGAATTCGTCCGTGGTTCTACACATACACAGACACACACACACACACACACAGAGACACACACATGCACACAGTTGAATAAATAAAAAAAAAAAAAATTAAAAAAAAAAAAAAAAAAAAGTTACAACGTATGAACATCTACAGGATTCTTATCACTGAGAAGAGAAAGTGACACATGTGAATTGGACGCGTCCTCACTTGGTCACTGTTTTCAAGCTCAGTACAATCCTGAACATAGTTGGTAGAATGAGCACAAAACAAATGTTGATTTCTCCAGAATACAAAGTTTTAGTGTCTAGAAACCTGTGTAGGATACTTATCCGAAAGATGTGCACATGCTGCACATGTCTTCCCAAAGAAGTGCACATGCTATATATGACTGTGAGTCCACTTGGTTCACTTTTTTCAAAGGGAACGACATGCATGAACATGTTTCATGGAAAAGTTGTAAAACAACTGTGATTTCCTCCTGAACACACAGAGTTACAATATAGAAACTTCTGTATGATACTTCTCCTAAAGAAGCGCACTTGCAACATTTAACTCTGAGTCCTCCGCACTTGGTTCTCTATTTTGTGAAATCATGGCCTGTGTGAACATGTGCCATTCCAATGTCAGAAAACAAGTATGGTTTTCGCCTGAACACAAAAGTTACAGTTTAGGAACTTCTCTAGGATACTTATTCCTAAGAAGTGAAATGCCAATATTTGTCTCTAAATCCTCCGCACTTGATTCACTCTTTTGGAAAATCATGGCCTGCGTGAACATGTTATGTGCAAATGTCGCAAAAAGAGGATGATCTTCCCCTGAACAAAGAGCATAACACTACAGAATCTTCTGTAGGATACTTATCCCTGAGAAGTGCACCTCCAACATTTGACTCTCAGTCCTCCTCACTTGGTTCACTCGTTTGGAAAATCAAGGCCTGTGTGAACATATTCCATGAAAACGTCACAAAACCAGTGTGAATTTCTCCGGAACATAAAAAGTTACAATGTATGAACATCTACAGGATTCTTATCACTGAGAAGAGAAAGAGAAACATGTGAATTTGACACGTCCTCACTTGGTCACTATTTTCAAGCTCATTACAAGCCTGAACATAGTTGGTAGAATCAGCACAAAACAAATGTTGTTTTCTCCAGAATACAAAGTATTACAGTCTAGAAACCTGTGTACGATACTTATCCGAAAGAAGTGCACATGCTGCACATGACTTCCCAAAGAAGTGCACATGCTACATATGACTGTGAGTCCTCTTCACTTGGTTCACTATTTTCGAAGGGAACGACATGCATGAACATGTTTCATGGAAACGTAATAAAACTAGTGTGATTTCCTCCTGAACACAAAGAGTTAAAATATAGAAACTTCTGTAGGATACTTCTCCTAAAGAAGCACACTTGCAACATTTAACTCTGAGTCCTCCGCACCTGGTTCTCCATTTTGTGAAATCATGGCCTGTGTGAACATGTGCCATTCAAATGTCAGAAAACAAGTAAGATTTTCGCCTGAACAGAAAAGTTACAATTTAGGAACTTCTCCAGGATTTTTATCCCAAAGAAGTGAAATGTCAACATTTGACTCTCAATCCTCCGCACTTGGTTCACTCTTTTGGAAAATCATGGCCTGTGTGAACATGTTATGTGCGAATATCGCAAAACGAGGATGATCTTCTCCTGAACACAAAGGGTATCACTACAGAATCTTCTTTAGGATACTTATCCCTGAGAAGTGCACCTCCAACATTTGACTCTCGGTCCTCCTCACTTAGTTCACTGTTTTGGAAAATCAAGACCTGCGTGAACATATTCCATGTAAACGTCACAAAACCAGTGCGAATTTCTCCGGAACATAAAAAGTTACAATGTATGAACATCTACAGGATTCTTATCACTGAGAATTGAAAGTTTTGTAGGATACTTATCGCTGAGAAGTGCACCTCCAACTATTTGACTCTCAGCCCTCCTCACTTGGTTCACTCTTTTGGAAAATCAAGGCCTGCATGAACATATTCCTTGAAAACATCACAAAACAAGTGTGAATTTCTCCATAACATAAAAAGTTACAACATATGAACATCTACAGGATTCTTATCACTGAGAAGGGAAAGTGAAACATGTGAATTGGACGCGTCCTCACTTGGTCACTATTTTCAAGCTCATTACAAGCCTGAACATGGTTGGTAGAATCAGCACAAAACAAATGTTGTTTTCTCCAGAATACAATGTTTTACAATCTAGAAACCTTTGTAGGATACTTATCCGAAAGAAGTGCACATGCTGCACATGACTTCCCAAAGAAGTGCACATGCTGCATATGACAGTGAGTGTTCTTCCCTTGGTTCACTGTTTTCGAAGGGAACGACATGCATGAACATGTTTCATGGAAACGTCGTAAAACAAGTGTGATTTCCTCCTGAACACAAAGAGTTCCAATATAGAAACTTCTGTAAGATACTTCTCCTCAAGAAGCACACTTGCAACATTTAACTCTGAGTCCTGTGCACTTGGTTCTCTATTTTGTGAAATCATGGCCTGTGTGAACATGTGCCATTCCAATGTCAGAAAACAAGTATGATTTTCGCCTCAACTCAAAAGTTACAGTTTAGGAACTTCTCTAGGATACTTATCCCTCACTTCTATTTGACTATGAATCCTCCTCACTTGGTTCACACTTTTGGAAAATCATGGCCTGCGTGAACATGTTATGTGCGAATGTCGCAAAACGAGGATGATCTTCTCCTGAACACAAAGCGTAACACTACAGAATCTTGTGTAGGATACTTATCCCTGAGAAGTGCACCTCCAACATTTGACTCTCAGTCCTCTTCACTTGGTTCACTGTTTTGGAAAATCAAGGCCTGCGTGAACATATTCCATGAAAACGTCACAAAACCAGTCTGAATTTCTCCGGAACGAAAAAAAGGTACAGCATATGTACATCTACAGGATTCGTATCGATGAGAAGAGAAAGTGAAACATGTGAATTTGACACGTCCTCACTTGGTCAGTATTTCCAAGCTCATTACAAGCCTGAACACAGTTGGTAGAATCAGCACAAAACAAATGTTGTTTTCTCCAGAATACAAAGTTTTACAGTCTAGAAACCTGTGTAGGATACTTATCCGAAAGAAGTGCACATGCTGCACATGACTGTGAGTCCTCTTCACTTGGTTCACTATTTTCGAAGGGAACGACATGCATGAACATGTTTCATGGAAACGTCGTAAAACAAGTGTGATTTCCTCCTGAACACAAAGAGTTACAATATACAAACTTCTGTATGATACTTCTCTTAAAGAAGCGCACTTGCAACATTTAACTCTGAGTCCTCTGCACTTGGTTCTCTATTTTGTGAAATCATGGTCTGTGTGAACATGTGCTATTCCAATGTCAGAAAACAAGTATGATTTTTGCCTGAACACAAAAGTTACAGTTTAGGAACACCTCTAGGATACTTATCCCTAAGAAGTGAAATGCCAACATTTGACTCTGAATCCTCCGCACTTGGCTCACTCTTTTGAAAACTCATGGCCTGCGTGAACATTTTATGTGCGAATGTCGCAAAACGAGGATGATCTTCTCCTGAACACAAAGGGTACCACTACAGAATCTTCTGTAGGATACTTATCCCTGAGAAGTGCACCTCCAACATTTGACTCTCAGTCCTCCTCACATGGTTCACTCATTTGGAAAATCAAGGCCTGCATGAACATATTCCATGAAAATGTCACATAACCAGTGTGATTTTTCTCCTGAAAATAAAAAGTTACAACGTATGAACATCTAGAGGATTCTTATCACTGAGAAGTGAAAGTGAAACATGTGAATTTGACGCTTCCTCACTTGGTCACTATTTTCTAGCTCATTACCGGCCTGAACATACTTGGTAGAATCAGCACAAAACGATTGTTTTCTCCAGAACACAAAGTTTTACCGTTTAGAAACCTGTGTAGGATACTTGTCCCAAAGCAGTGCACATGCTACATATGACTGTGAGTCCTCTTCACTTGGTTCACAATTTTGGATGCATGAACCTTTTCATGGAAACGTTGTACAAATGTGATTTCCTCCTGAACACAAAGAGTCACAGTATAGAAACTTCTGTACAACACTTATCCTAAAGAAGTGCACTTGCAACATTTGACTCAGAGTCCTCCTCACTTGGTTCACTATTTTGGAAAATCATTGCCTGTGTGAACATGCGCCAGGCAAATGTCACAAAACAAGTATGATTTTCTCCTGAACACAAAGTGTTACAGTATAGAATCTTCTGTAGGATACTTATCCCTAAGAAGTGCACTTCCAACATTTGACTCTCAGTCCTCCTCACTTGTTTCACCATTTTGGAAAATCAAGGCCTGTGTGAACATATTCATTGAAAACGTCACAGAACCAGTGTGATTTTCTCCTGAACATAAAAATTACAACGTATGAACATCTACAGGATTCTTATCACTGAGAAGTGAAAGTGAAAAATGTGAATTTGACACTTCCTCACGTGGTAACTATTTTCAAGCTCATTACAGGCCTGGACATAGTTGGTAGAATCAGCACAAAACAAATGTTGTTTTCTTCAGAATACAAAGTTTTACAGTCCAAAAACCTGTGTAGGATACTTATCCCAAAGAGGTGAACATTGTACCCATGACTTCCCTAAGAAGTGCACATGCTACATATGACTGTGAGTCCTCTTCACTTGGTTCACGATTTTGCAAGTGAATGACATGCATGAACATGTTTCATAGAAACATCGTACAACAAGTTTGATTTCCTCCTGAACACAAAGAGTTACAGTATAGAAACTTCTGTAGGACACTTAGCCTAAAGAAGTGCACCTGCGCCCCAACCAACCCGGAACCCCACATGTACTGGCTGCGAGCACCCAGGCTGACTGCGGCTTAGCCTGAGCCCCGCCCCTGACCCAAGCCCCTAGCATCTTCCAGCCCCGTGCGTCTAGCCACCCCCCTGGGTCCCAGGTGAAGAATTCTGCCAATGAGCCAGGGAGCGAAAGAGCCCAGCCCAGCCCCGCCCCCCACCCCGGAGCAGCCTGGCCAGCAGAAATGCATTGTGTAGCCCCTGGTTTTGCCCCCAGGCCCCACCCCTCTCCTCACCTGCCTTCCCAGATCACAGATGAAGAACTCTGCCATCAACATCAGACCCTCTGCCTCTCTGGTCCATCGGGGACCTACGCACATGGTCCATGGAAGACACAGTGCTACTCAGAATTCAATAGAGCCCAAAGGAAACTCAAGCAAAATTCTAAGGAACAAAGGGAGCACAGGCCATACATCTGGACTCCACTACAATCATTATATCACGTGGGCGAATTTCTTCTCATCCAGCCCAAAGATAAGTAAACTTTTTCTTTTCACTTTACTAATCCTTTAAAGTGCAAATGCTGTAGATCAACTTTATCATACAGCCACCCCACAACATAGAACTCCAGGGAGTACACCACTTACCCCCACATTTCACCAAGAAACTAAATCATAAAAGTGCACTACCAAACTAATATTCATCCCCTGGTAACATAACCTGACTTAACTGATATAGTAACAGCCTAGTAGCCTCATCTAGGAAATAATAATAACAATACACAAACATACCCAATCCAAGGCAAGCACTAGTAATAACTGGCAAGCGTAACAATACTAAGTACGTCGATTCAGTGAAAAACACAGAAACTGAAAGGTCCTAAAAAACAAAACAACAATCTACAAGTCAAAGTGCAGATCCATGAGAAACAAAACCCAAGAAGACCAATCTCCTGCCGAAAGAATCAATCCCATAATGAGGGATTCCGACCAGAACAAATCCACAGAAAATAGCCATGAAAGCCAGACCCAACATAATGACTTTCAGAGTATGATCCTTACCATGATTAATACTATGAAAGAGGAAATCTGAGAAGAGTTAAACCACCGTATCAACCACTTTGAACAGGAACACAAAAAGCACTTGGAGGAGTTGAGAAAAACAGTTCAAGAAACAAAAATAGGTATGGAGCAATTAAAACAGTCTCAGGCAGAGTTTAAAATTGAACTAAAAGACAAGTTATCTTCAACCCAAAACTCAACAGAGAGTCTTATCAGCAGAACAAATGAGGCAGAAAATAGAATTTCAGATCTTGAAGACAAAGTGGGAGAATTAACCAGCTCAATGGAAGAGATTGTTCAAGCCAAAAAGATACTGGAGAGGAACATTCAAGAGATATGGGACACCCTGAAGAAGCCTAACATGCGCATTCATGGAATACCAGAACAAGAATCCCAAAATACCACACCTGAGGAAATATTTCAATTCATCATAAATGAAAACTTCCCACAATTAAAGAGTGAGAGGCCTATCCAAATACAAGAGGCATTTCGCACTCCAAACATATACGACCTGAATAGAAAATCGCCACGGCAAATAATAGCCAAAACACTCCACATTCAAGACAAAGAAAAGGTGCTGAGAGCTTCAAGAGAAAAAAAGCAACTCGCTTTTAAAGGTAAACCTATTAGAATAACAAATGACTACACAATGGAAACAGTAAAAGCAAGAAGAGCTTGGAGAGACATACTTCAAGTATTAAATGAGCAAAAACGCCAACCCAGACTGATATACCCGGCAAAACTATCTGTCATGATTGAGGGAGAAAGAAAAGTTTTCCAACACAAAGAAAACGTGAAGGGATACATGTCTAACAAACCAGGCTTGCAAAAAATCCTAGAACTGATACTCAAGCTTGAAGAAAAGAACAACTGTATCCAGATGGACAGAAGGGAAGTATAATACCACCAAAACATAAATATCAAATAACATGATTACCAAATCTACTAAACATAAAAAATGTCCAGAAGTAAAAATAATTTCTCCATTATAACATTAAATGTCAATGGTTTTAACTCACCGATTAAGAGACACAGATTACAAACTTGGATTAAAAACCACAATCCAACAATCTGCTGCCTTCAGGAAACTCATCTCACGACAAAAGATAGGCACATCCTAAGAATGAAAGGCTGGTCCAAAAATCTTGCAAGCTAATGGAACCAGGAAACAGGCAGGGGTAGCAATTATGCTATCAGACAAAGTGGACTTCAAACCAAAGAAAATCATAAGAGACACAGATGTATACTACATTTTAGTCACAGGTACAATTCACCAGGAAGACTTCAAAATCCTGAACATTTATGCACCCAATATGGGTCCCTCCACACTCATTAAGAAAACCCTACAGCGCCTAAAGCAAGAAATCAACCCCCAAACGATCATTCTTGGGGACTTCAACACCGCCCTCTCAACATGGGATAGATCAACAGGTCAAAAGCTTAACAGAGACACTTTGGAACTTAATCAAACCCTTAAAGAAATGGACCTTACAGATCTCTATCGAACTTTTCACCCACGCACAAAAGAATACACATTTTTCCCAGCAGCACACGGAACTTTTTCCAAAATAGATCACATACTGGGCCACAAAACGAATCTAAACATGTACAAAGAAGTTGAAATTCTAACCTGTGCCCTATCAGACCACCAGGGCCTAAACCTGGACATCCACAACACAACAAACTAGAGAAAATACACTAACTCCTGGAAACTTAACAATATGATGCTGAATGAGAACTGGATTCAGGAAGAAATTAAAAAGGAAATTCAAGATTTCCTGAAAGTGAACGATAACGAAAATACAACTTACCAAAATCTCTGGAACACAATGAAAGCTGTCCTAAGAGGTAAGTTTATAGCTCTTAAGGCCTACATCAAAAAAATGGAAACATCAGAAATAAATAACTTAACGATGCAGCTTAAGGCTTTAGAGAAACTTTTGCAATGTGATCCCAAAAGTAGTAGAAGAGAGAAGATTAGCAAAATAAGGGGAGGAATATCTGAAATTGAGACTAAGAAAACGATAGAAAAAATCAACCAGTCAAAAAGCTGGTTCTTTGAAAAAATCAATAAGATAGATACACCCCTAGCTAAATTAACCAAAAGCAAGACAGAGAAAACAAAATTAACAAAAATGAACATGGAGTAATCACTACTGATACCCAAGAAATCCAGGGAATTATAACATCATATTTCAAAAACTTATACTCTGTGAAGTTTGACAACACACAAGAGATGGATGACTTTCTAAGTAAACACATCTTACCTAAATTGGATCAGGAATTTGTGAATTTCTTAAATGGCCCAAAAACATATAAGGAAATTGAAGAAGTAATCTCGAATCTTCCCACCAAAAAATGTCCTGGACCAGATGGATTCAGCACAGAATTCTACCAGACATTTAAGGAGTCAATAACACCAATACTCCTTAAACTGTTCCATCAAATAGCAAAGGAAGGAACACTACCAAATTCCTTCTATGAAGCTAATATCGTCTTAATCCCAAAACCTAATAAAGATTCACTTAAAAAAAAAACTATAGGCCAATCTCTCTGATGAACACAGACACAAAGATTCTGAACAAAGTCTTAGCAAATCGGAATCAAAAACATCAAAAAGATCATTCACAGGGACCAAGTAGGCTTCATCCCCAGCACGCAAGGTTGGTTCAACATACGAAAATCAATAAATGTAATTCATCATGTAAACCAGTCCAAAGTTCAAGACCACATGATACTCTCGATAGACGCAGAAAAAGCCTTTGACAAGATCCAACAGCCTTTTATGATCAAAACGCTAGAGACAGTAGGAATGGAAGGAACCTTTATCAATATAATAAAAGTTGTATACAACAAGCCCACAGCAAGGATTATGCTCAATGGGGAACAATTGGAAGCATTCCCACTTCGATCAGGAACTAGACAAGGCTGTCCACTCTCACCACTTCTATTCAATATTGTACTTGAAGTCTTAGCTGAAGCCATAAGACAAGAAAGGGACATAAGAGGGATTCAAATCGGCAAGGAAGAAGTCAAGTTATCCCTATTTGCAGATGACATGATCTTATACCTGAGTGATCCCAAAAACTCCACCAGGAAGCTCCTGGAACTAATTGAGAAGTTCAGCAGGGTGGCAGGATACAAAATAAATGTGCAAAAATCAGAAGCCTTCTTATATGCCCAGAATGAAAGAAGTGAAAAAGCCCTGAGAGAAACAATCCCATTTGCTGTAGCCCCTAAAAAAATGAAATACCTTGGTATAAACCTAACCAAGGAGGTAAAAGACCTTTACAATGAAAACTTTAAAACCCTATAGAAAGAAATTGCTGAAGACATCAGAAGGTGGAAAGACCTCCCATGCTCCTGGATTGGCAGAATCAACATCGTAAAAATGACCATCCTACCAAAGGCAATATACAAATTCAATGCTATACCAATTAAAATTCCACCAGGATAGCAAAGACAATCCTGAGTAACAAAAACACTGCTGGAGGTATTACCATACCGAACCTTAGTCTATACTACAAATCCTTAGTTATAAAAATAACCTGGTACTGGCTCCAAAATAGACACAGAGATCAATGGATAAGGGTTGAGGACCCAGATATAAGCCCACCAAAATACTGCCATTTGATCTTCGACAAAGGGGCCCAAAGAATCCAATGGAAAAAGGACAGCATCTTCAACAAATGGTGCTGGCAAAACTGGATCTCCACATGCAGAAGATTAAAGCTGGACCCATACTTGTCACCATGTAAAAGACTTAATTCCAAATTGATCAAGGACCTTGATATCAGGCCAGAGACTATAAAAATCATAACTGAACGGATAGGGAACTCCCTTGAGCTGATTGGGCTAGGCCAACATTTCCTAAACAGACATCCAATGGCACAGTCACTGCTACCAACTCTCAACAGTTGGGATCTTGTGAAATTAAAGAGCTTCTGTTCAGATAAAGAGATTATCACAGGAGCTCAAAGGCAACGCACAGAATGGGAGAAAATCTTCACTAACCATATATCTGATAGAGCTCTACTGTCCAGAGTGTACAAAGAACTTAGAAAATTAAACACAAAGGAAACCAATGGCCCAATTAAAAAATGGGCCCTGGAACTTAAAAGAAATTTTACCAGAGATGAAATTAAAATGTCTAACAAATATCTTAAAAATGCTCCACTTCTTTAGCCATCAGGGAAATGCAAATCAAAACCTCCCTGAGATATCATCTCACCCCGGTCAGGATGGCAAAAATCCACAATACAAACAACAACAAGTGCTGGAGAGGATGTGGAGAGAGGGGAACTCTGCTTCATTGCTGGTGGGAATGCAGGCACATACAGCCACTCTGGCGAGCTGTCTGGAGCTTCTTAAAGAAATTAAAGATTGAAATGCCATATGACCCTGCTATTCCACTTTTGGGAATAACCCCCCATGCGGCAGAGGTTCGCTTCCATAGCACAAGCACGACTATGTTCATAGCAGCACTGTTTACAATAGCAAAGTCATGGAATCAACCTAAATGTCCAAGAGTTGACGAGTAGATAAGGAAACTGTGGTACGTCTATACAATGGAGTACTACTCAGCCATCAAAAATAATGAATTACTGGAATTTGTTGGGAAATGGATGTCATTAGAAAGAATTATATTAAGTGAAGTATCCCAATCCCAGAAAGTTAAGCGCCGTATGTACTCCCTAATAGGTGGCTCCTAGTACCAAACTCACCCAGCCCACATTGAGACACTCAAGGGTAAACCTATGTAATATGGTAATTGCAAGGATTGTGAACAGGAGGGATGGGGTTGGAGGGCCACACCAGACACAAAGAGAGAGGGGACCATGTTACAGCAGAGAAAATCGTCCTCCAAGGAACACAAGTAAGTAATGTGACACCTGGTTAAGTTCACAGACGTTCGTTCCTGATCATGTACAACCGAGGGGGTATGATCTCATCAGAAGGGGATGGCATAGAGTCTGGCAGATGAAAAGAGATCATTTTGCAAATGGGTGACTGATTCTACCCTCACCGAGGTTTCCTGCTTTTATTACATCTACCCTTGAATGTGCTATTATAACAAGACTCCAGTTTAACAGTTTTTTGTCTCTGACCAGCGGGTGACATACAGTGCCCATCAGGATGGAGTGAAGGGCACTGCAGGAGCAGCAAAACTGCAAAAGAAAATCAACAAACCACAATCTAGAACTTCAGAGACTCTATATCATCCACATAGAACCAAGCCAGCCTAATCTCCCCACATCCTGACATTGAGGGACATCTGTGGAAGAGGGGGCGGTAAAATTGTAAGAGTAAAAGGATGGGGGGAGCAATGATTTGAAGAGTCTCCACACTAGATAGGGCTGAAGCAATCATATTAGGACTTTGCATGCCCTGCGCCATGTCTGTCACACTATTGACCTCACAAAGTCTAACATCTGCTAAAGGCACCAAGATCCTTGGAGGCAAGGGATTGATGGACACAGTAGTGTTCCTATGTTTAAGGGGAAGACGAGAAAGGGTTCAGGGAAATGCCACTGGGTCCTTTTACATCATCAGAAAGGAGGACCAAGAGGAGAGTTAGGCATACACAATAAAGGACTCTCTCAGAATTGGGGGGAAGGCACTGGGAGATGGGAAGGGAGGGAGCAGGGGGTTCGGGGGGAGGAGGAGGGGGGAGGGAACTGGTATACCTATTAAGTTTGTATGAGCAGAAATAATAATAAAAAATGTTAAAAAAAAGTGCACTTGCAACATTTGATTCAGAGTCCTCCTAACTTGGTTCACTATTTTGTAAAATCATGGCCTGTGTGAACATGTGCCATGCAAATGTCACAAAAAAGTATGATTTTTCTCCTGAACGCAAATGCTACAGTGTAGAAACATCTCTAGGATACTTATCCCCAAGAAGCGCACTTCCTACATTTGATTCTGAATCCTCCGCACTTGGTTCACTATTTCAGAAATCATCTCCTGCATGAATAGGTTCCATGGAAACTCCGCAAAACGAGTGTGATTTTCTGCAGAACACAAAGAGGTACAGTACCGAAACTTCTGTAGGATACTTATCCCTAAGAAGTGCACTTCCAACATTTGACTCTGAGTCCTCCTCACTTGGTTCACTATCATGGAAAACATCGCCTGCGTGAACATGTTCCATGGAAGCATAGCAAAACAAGTGTGATACTCTCTTGAACACAAAGAATTACAGTATAGAAACTTTTGTGGGATACTTATCGCTAAGAAGAGCACTTGCAACATTTGACTCTGAGTCTTTCTCTCTTGGTTCACTATTTTGGAATATCATGGCTTGCGTGTAAATGTTCCATTGACTGTTGCACAACAAGTGATTTTCTACTGATCACAAAGAGTTACAGTATAGAAACTTCTGTAGGATACGTATCCCAACGAAGTACACTCGCAACATTTGACTCTGAGTCATCCTCACTTGGTTAACTATTGTGGAAAAACCATGGCCTGCTTCAACATATTCCTTGGAAATGTGGTACAATGACTGTTATTTTTTCCTGAACACAAAGAGTAACAATGTAGGAACTTCCATAGGATACTTACTGGTAAGAACTGCACGTGCAATATTTTACTCTGAACCCTCCTCACTTGGTTCAATATTTTGGAAATCACGGCTTGCGTGAACATGTCATATGCAAATGTCGCAAAACAAGTGTGATCTTCTCCTGAATACAAATTGTTACAGTATAGAATCTTGTGTAGGATACTTATCCCTAAGAAGTGCACTTCCAACATTTGACTCTCAGTCTTCCTCACTTGCTTCACTCTTTTGGAAAATCAAGGCCTCTGTGAACATATTCCATGAATACGTCACAAAACCAGTGTGATATTCTCCTGAACATAAAAAGTTACAATTTATGAACATCTACAGGATTCTTATCACTGAGAAGTGGAAGTGAAACAAGTGAATTTGACGCTTCCTCACTTGGTCACTATTTTCACCCTCATTACAGGCCTGAACATAGTGGGTAGAATCAGCACAAAACGAATGGTGTTTTTTCCAGAACACAAAGTTTTTCCATCTAGAAACCAGTGTAGGATACTTGCCCCAGAGAAGTACACATGGTAAATATGACTGTGAGTCCTCTTCACTTGGTTCACGATTTTGGAAGTGAATGACATGTATGAACATGTTTCATGGAAACGTCGTAAAACAAGTGTGATTTCCTCCTGAATACAAAGAGTTACAGTATAGAAACTTCTGTACCACACTTATCCTAAAGAAGTGCACTTGCGACAATTGACTCAGAGTCCTCACTCAACTGGTTCTTTTGGAAAATCATGGCCTGCGTGAACATGTGCCATGCAAATGTCACAAAACAAGCAAATGTTACAGTATACAAAGTTCTGTAGGATACTTATCCTTAGAGGTGCACTTCCAGCATTTGACTCTGAATCCTCCTCACTTGGTTCACTATTTTGGAAATACATGGCCTGCTTGAACATGTGCCATGCAAATGTCACAAAACAAGGATGATTTTCTCCTGAATGCAAATGTTACAGTGTAGAAACGTCTCTAGGATACTTATCCCCAAGAAGTGCACTTCCTACATTTGATTCTGAATCCTCCGCACTAGGTTCACTATTTTGGAAATCATCTCCTGCATGAATAGGTTCCATGGAAACATCTCAAAACAAGTGTGATTTTCTGCAGAACACAAAGAAGTACAGTATCGAAACTTCTGTAGGATACTTACCACTAAGAAGTGCACTTCCAACATTTGACTCTGAGTCCTCCTCACTTGGTTCACTATCATGGAAAATCATAGCCCTCGTGAACATGTTCCATGGAAACACTGTAAAACAAGTGTGATACTTTCCTGAACACAAAGAATTACAGGATAGAAACTTTTGTGGGATACTTATCACTAAGAAGAGCACTTGCAACATTTGACTCTGAGTCATTCTCTCTTGGTTCACTATTTTGGAATATCATAGCTTGCATGTAAATGTACCATTGACTGTCGCAAAACAAGTGTGACTTTCTCCTGATCACAAAGAGTTACAGTATAGAAACTTCTGTACGATACTTATGACTAACAAGTGCACTTGCAACATTTGACTCTGAGTCATCCTCACTTGGTTAACTATTTTGGAAAATCAAAGCCTGCATGCATATATTCCATGAAAATGTCACAAAACCAGTTTGAATTTCTCCTGAACATAAAAAGGTACAACGTATGAACATCTACAGGATTCTTATCACTAAGAAGAGAAAGTGAAACATGTGAATTTGACTTGGTCACTGTTTTCAAGCTCATTACAAGCCTGAACATAGTTTGTAGAATCAGCACAAAAGAAATGTTGTTTGCTCCAGAATACAAAGTTTTACAGTCCAGAATCCTGTGTAGGATACTTATCCCAAAGAAGTGCACATGCTACATATGATTTCCCAAAGACGTGCACATGCTACATATGACTTCCCAAAGAAGTGCACATGCTCCATATATGACTGTGAGTCCTCTTCACTTGGTTCACTACTTTGGACGGGAACGACATGCATGAACACGTTTCATGGAAACGTCGTAAAACAAGTGTGATTTGCTCCTGAACACAAAGAGTTACAATATAGAAACTTCTGAACGATACTTATCCTAAAGAAGTGCACTTGCAACATTTAACTCAGAGTCCTCCTCACTTGGTTCACTATTTTGTAAAACCATGGCCTGTGTGAATATGTGCCATTCAAATGTCACAAAACAAGTATGATTTTCACCTGAACACAAATGTTACAGTATAGAAACTTCTCTAGGATACTTATACTTAAGAAGTGAAATTCTAACATTTGACTCTGAATCCTCCGCACTTGGTTCACTATTTTGGAAAATCATGGCCTGTGTGAACATGTTATATGCAAAAGTCGCAAAACAAGTATGATCTTTTCCTGAACACAAAGTGTAACTCTATAGAATCTTCTGTACGATAATTATTCCTAGGAAGTGAAATTCCAACATATGACTCTGAATCTTCCACACTTACTTCACTATTTTGGAAAATCATGGCATGTGTGAACATGTTATATGCAAATGTCACGAAACAAGTATGATCTTCTCCTGAATATAAAGTGCAACACTATAGAATATTCTGTAGGATACTTCTCCCTAAGAAGTGCACTTCCAACATTTAACTCTCAGTCCTCCTCACTTGCATCACTATTTTGGAAAATCATGGCTTTCGTGAATGTGTTCCATGGAAATTTCACACAAGTGTGACTTTCTTCTGATCACAAAGAGTTACAGTATAGAAACTTCGGTATGATACTTCTCCTAAAGAAGTGCACTGGAAACATTTAACTCAGAGTCCTCCTCACTTGGTTCACAATTTTGTAAAACCATGGCCTGTGTGAATATGTGCCATTCAAATGTCACAAAACAAGTATGATTTTCGCCTGAACAGAAATGTTACAGTATAGAAAATTCTCTTGGATACTTATCCCTAAGAAGTGAAATTCCAACATTTGACTCTGAATCCTCTGCACTTGTTTCACTCTTTTGGAAAATCATGGCCTGCATGAACATGTTACATGCAAATGTCGCAAAACAAGTATGATCTTCTCCTGAACACAAAGTCTAACACTACAGAACCTTCTGTAGGATAGTTATCCCTAAGAAGTGCACCTCCAACATTTGACTCTCAGTCCTCCTCACTTGGTTCACTATTTTGGAAAATAAAGGCCTGCGTTAACATTTTCCATGAAAACGTCACAAAACCAGTGTAAATTTCTCCTGAACATAAAAAGTTACAACATATGAACATCTACAGGATTCTTATCACTGAGAAGAGAAAGTGAAACATGTGAATTGGACGAGTCCTCACTTGGTCACTGTTTTCAAGGTCATTGCAATCCTGGACATAGTTGGTAGTATCAGCACAAAACAAATGTTGTTTTCTCCAGAATACAAAGTTTTACAGTCTAGAAACATGTAGGATACTTATCCCAAAGAAGTGAACATGCTACACATGACTTCCCTAAGAAGTGCACATGCTAAATATGACTGTGTGTACTCTTCGCTTGGTTCACTATTTTGGAAGGGAACGACATGCATGAACATGTTTCATGGAAACGTCATAAAATGTATGACTTCCTCCCGAACACAAAGAGTTACAATATAGAAACTTCTGTATGATACTTACACTAAAGTAGTGCACTTGCAACATTTAACTCAGAGTCCTCCTTACTTGGTTCACTATTTTGTAAAATCATGGCCTGTGTGAACGTATACCATTCAAATGTCACAAAACAAGAATGATTTTCGCCTGAAAACAAATGTTACAATATAGGAACTTCTCTAGAATACTTATCCCTAAGAAGAGAAATTCCAACATTTGACTCTGAATCCTCCGCACTTGCTTCACTATTTTGGAAAATCATGGCCTGTGTGAACATGTTATATGGAAATGTCGCAAAAGAAGTATGATCTTCTCCTGAACACAAAGTGTAACTCTATAGAATCTTATGTAGGATACTTATCCCTGAGAAGTGCACCTCCAACATTTGACTCTCAGTACTCCTCACTTGGTTCACTATTTTGGAAAATCAAGGCCTACGTTAACATTTTCCATGAAAACGTCACAAAACCAGTGTGAATTTCTCCTGAACATAAAAAGTTACAACATATGAACATCTACAGGATTCTTATCACTGAGAAGAGAAAGTGAAACATGTGAATTTGACGCGTCCTCACTTGGTCCTATTTTCAAGCTCATTACAATCCTGAATATAGTTGGTAGAATCAGCACACAAAAAAATGTTGTTTTCTTCAGAATATAAAGTTTTACAGTCCAAAAACCTGTGTAGGATACTTATCCCAAAGAAGTGAACATGCTACTCATGACTTCCCTAAGAAGAGCACATGCTACATATGACTGTGAGTCCTCTTCACTTGGTTCACGATTTTGGAAGGGAACGACATGCATGAACATGTTTCATGGAAACGTCGTAAAACAAGTGTGATTTCCCCCGAACACAAAGAGTTGCAATATGGACACTTCTGTACGATACTTATCCTAAAGAAGTGCACTTGCAACATTTAACTCAGAGTCCTGCTCACTTGGTTCACTATTTTGTAAAATCATGGCCTGTGTGAACATATACCATTCAAATGTCATAAAACAAGTATGATTTTCACCTGAAAACAAATGTTACAATGTAGGAACTTCTCTAGAATACTTATCCCTAAGAAGAGAAATTCCAATATTTGACTCTGAATTCTCCGCACTTGCTTCACTATTTTGGAAAATCATGGCCTGCGTGAACATGTTATATGCAAATGTCACAAAAGAAGTATGATCTTCTCCTGAACACAAAGTGTAACTCTATATAATCTTCTGTAGGATACTTATCCCTAAGAAGTGCACCTCCAACATTTGACTCTCAGTCCTCCTCACTTGGTTCACTATTTTGGAAAATAAAGGCCTGCGTTAACATTTTCCATGAAAACGTCACAAAACCAGTGTAAATTTCTCCTGAACATAAAAAGTTACAACATATGAACATCTACAGGATTCTTATCACTGAGAAGAGAAAGTGAAACATGTGAATTGGACGAGTCCTCACTTGGTCACTGTTTTCAAGGTCATTGCAATCCTGGACATAGTTGGTAGTATCAGCACAAAACAAATGTTGTTTTCTCCAGAATACAAAGTTTTACAGTCTAGAAACCTGTGTAGGATACTTATCCCAAAGACGTGCACATGCTACATATGACTTCCCAAAGAAGTGCATAAACTACATAGGACTGTGAGTCCTCTTCACTTGGTTCAGGATTTTGGGAGATAACGACATGCATGAACATGTTTCATGGAAATGTCGTAAAACAAGTGTGATTTCCTCCTGAACACAAAGAGTTACAACATAGAAATTTCTGTACGGTACATATCCTAATGAAGTACACTTGCAACATTTAACTGACTTAGTTCACTATTTGTAAAATCAAATGTCACAAAACAAGTGAGATTTTCGCCTGAACAAAAATGTTACAGTATAGGAACTTCTTCAGGATACTTATCCCTACCAAGTGAAATTCCAACATTTGACTCTGAATCCTCCACACTTGGTTCACTATTTTGGAAAATCATGGCTTGCCTGAACATGATATGTGCAAATGGCGAAAAACAAGTATGATCTTCTCCTGAAAACAAAGTGTAACACTACAGAATCTTCTGTAGGATACTTATCCCTAAGAAGTGCAACTCCAACATTTAACTCTCTGTCCTCCTCACTTGGTTCTCTATTTTGGAAAATCAAGGCCTGCGTGAACATATTTCATGAAAACGTCACAAATCCAGTGTGAGTTTCTCCTGAACATAAAAAGTTACACGTATGAACATCTACAGGATTCTTTCAGAGAAGTGGAAGTGAAACATGTGAATTTGACGCTTCCTCACTTGGTCACTATTTTCAAGCTCATTGCAGGCCTGAATACAGTTGGTAGAATCAGCACAAAAGAAATGTTGTTTTCTCCAGAACACAATGTTTTACAGTTTAGAAAACTGTGTAGGATACTTAACACAAAGAAGTGCACATGCTACATATGACTGTGAGTCCTCTTCACTTGATTCATGATTTTGGAAGGGAATGACATGTGTGAACATGTTTCATGTAAACTTCCTATGACAAGTGTGATTTCCTCCTGAACACAAAGAGTTACAGTATAGACACTTCTGTAAGACACTTACCTTTTTTAACTTATCCCTTATCTTTTTAATCTTATCACTTTTAAAGGTAAACCTATTAAAATAACAAATGTCTTCTCAGTCCAAACAGTAAAAGCAAGAAGAGCTTGGAGAGACATACTTCAAGTATTGAATGAGCAAAAATGTCAACCCAGGCTGATTTACCCTGCAAAACTATCAGTCATGATGGAGGGAGAAAGAAAAATTTTCCAGACAAAGACAACTTTAAGGGATACATGTCCACCAAACCAGGCCTTCAAAAAATGCTAGAAATGATACTCAAGCGTGAAGAAAAAAACAGGCATATCCTGGAGAACAGAAGGCAAATATAACACCATTAAAAGCGAAGCAATATACTTATAAAAGCTACTAAACATAATAAATGTCTGGAATCAAAAATAGTTTCACCATTATAACACTAAATGTTAATCGAATTAACTCACTGATCAAGAGACACAGATTACAAACTTGGATTAAAAATCACAATGCATCAATCTGCTGCCTGCAGGAAACCCATCTCACCACAAAAGATAGGAAAGCTCTAAAAATAAAATGCTGGTCAACAATTCTACAAGCAAATGGAAGCAGAAAACAGGCAGGGGTAGCCATTATGCTATCAGACAAAGTGGACTTCAAACCAAAGAAAATTATAAGAGACACGGATGGATACTACATTTTAGTCACAGGTTCAATTCACCAGGAAGACTTCATAATACTGAACATATATGCACCCAATACGGGCCCCTCCACATTCATTAAGAAAACCCTACAGCGTCTAAAGCAAGAAATCAACCACCAAACGATAATTCTTGGGGACTTCAACACCGCCCTCTCAACATGAGATAGATCAACAGGTCAAAAGCTTAACAGAGACACTTTGGAACTTAATCAAACCCTTAAAGTAATGGACCTTAAAGATCTCTATCAAACTTTTCACCCACGCATGAAATAATACACATTTTTCTCAACAGCACACAGAACTTTCTCCAAAATAGATCACATATTGGGCCACAAAATGAATCTACACATATACAAGAAAGTTGAAATTCTAACCTCTGCCCTATCAGATCACCACGGCCTAAAGCTGGACATCCACAACACATCAAACAAGAGAAAATACACTAACTCCTGGAAACTTAACACTATGATGCTGAATGAGAATTGGATTCAGGAAGAAATTAAAAAGGAAATTCAAGATTTCCTGAAAGTAAATGATAATGAAAATACTATTTACCAAAATCTTTGGGACACATTGAAAGCTGTTCTAAGAGGTAAGTTCATAGCTCTTAATGCCTACATCAAAAAAATGGAAACATCAGAAATAAGCAACATAACAATGCAGCTAAAATCTTTAGAGAAACTAGAGGAATCTGATCCCAAAAGTAGTAGAAGAGAGGAGATTAGCAAAATAAGGGGAGAAATATCTGAAATCGAGATTAAGAAAACGATACAAAAAATCAACCAGTCAAAAAGCTGGTTCTTTGAAAAAATCAATAAGATAGATACACCCCTAGCTAAATTAACCAAAAGCAGGAGAGAGAAACCCAAATTAACAAAATTAGAAATGAACATGGAGTAATCACTACTGATACCCAAGAAATCCAGAGAATTATAACATCATACTTCAATAACTTATACTCAGTGAAATTCGACAACACAAAAGAGATGGATGATTTCTAAGTAAACACAACTTACCTAAATTGAATCAGAAAGTTGTGAATTATTTAAATAGTCCTATAACATACAAGGAAATTGAGGAAGTAATCTCGAATCTTCCCACCAAAAAATGTCCTGGACCAGATGGATTCAGCACAGAGTTCTACCAGACATTTAAGGAGTTAATAACACCAATACTCCTTAAACTGTCCCATCAAATAGCAAAGGAAGGAACACTACCAAATTCCTTCTATGAAGCTAATATCGTCTTAACCCCAAAACCTAATAAAGATTCACTTAAGAAAGAAAACTATAGGCCGATCTCCCTGATGAACACAGACGCAAAGATTCTCAACAAAGTCTTAGCAAATCGGATTCAAAAACATATTAAAAAGATCATTTACGGGGACCAAGTAGGCTTCATCCCCGGCACACAAGGTTGGTTCAACATACGAAAATCAATAAATGTAATTCATCATGTAAACCAGTCCAAAGTCCAAGACCACATGATACTCTCGATAGATGCAGAAAAGCCTTTGAAGAGATCCAACAGCCTTTTATGATCAAAACGCCAGAGACAGTAGGAATGGAAGGAACCTTTATCAATATAATAAAAGCTATATACAACAAGCCCACAGCAAGGATTATGCTCAATGGGGAACAATTGGAAGCATTCCCACTTCGATCAGGAACTAGACAAGGCTGTCCACTCTCACCATTTCTATTCAATATTGTACTTGAAGTCTTAGCTGAAGCCATAAGACAAGAAAGGGGCGTAAGAAGGATTCAAATCGGCAAGGAAGAAGTCAAGCTATCCCTATTTGCAGATGACATGATCTTATACCTGAGGGATCCCAAAAACTCCACCAGGAAGCTCCTGGAACTAATTGAGAAGTTCATCAGGGTGGCAAGATACAAAATAAATGTGCAAAAATCAGAGGCCTTCCTATATGCCCAGAATTAAAGAAGTGAAAAAGCCTTGAGAGAAACAATCCCACTTACTATAGCCCCTAAAAAAATGAAATACCTTGGTATAAACCTAACCAAGGAGATAAAAGACCTTTACAATGAAAACTTTAAACCCCTAAAGAAAGAAATAGCAGAAGACACCAGAAGGTGGAAAGACCTCCCTTGTTCCTGGATTGGCAGAATCAATATCGTAAAAATGACCATCCTACCAAAGGCAATATACAGATTCAATGCTATACCAATCAAAATCCCAGAGCAATTCTTCAAAGAAGTTGAACAAACAATCTCAAAGTTCATATGGAGGCACAAAAGACCCAAGATAGCAAAAACAAACCTGAGTAACAAAGGGGCCCAAAGAATCCAATGGAAAAAGAACAGCATCTTCAACAAATGGTGCTGGCAAAACTGGATCTCCACATGCAGAAGATTATAGCTGGATCCGTACTTGTCACCATGTACAAGACTTAATTCCAAATCGATCAAGGACCTTGATATCAGGCCAGAGACTATAAAAATCATAGTTGAAGGGATAGGGAACTCCCTCGAGCTGATTGGGCTAGGCCAACAGTTCCTAAACAGACATCCAATGGCACAGTCACTGCTACCAACTCTCAACAGTTGGTATCTTGCGAAATTAAAGAGCTTCTGTTCAGTAAAAAGATACAAACAACAACAAATGTTGGAGAGGATGTGGAGAGAGGGGAACTCTCCTACATTGCTGGTGGGAATGCAGGCTCATACAGCCACTCTGGCGAGCCGTCTGGAGATTGTTAAAGAAATTAAAGATTGAAATGCCATATGACCCTGTTATTCCGCTTTTGGGAATAACCCCTCATGCAGCAGAGGTTCACTTTGATAGCACAAGCACGACCATGTTCATAGCAGCACTTCTCTAGGAACCTCATCTAGGATACTTATCCCCAAGAAGTGCACTTCTGAATCCTCCGCACTTGGTTCACTATTTTGGAAATCATATTCTGCATAAATAGGTTTCATGGAAAACTCACAAAACAAGTGTGATTTTCTGCAGAACACAAAGAGGTACAGTATCAAACCTCCTGTTGGATACTTACAACTAAGAAGTGCACTTCCAACATTTGACTCTGAGTCCTTCTCACTTGGTTCACTATTTTGAAAAATCATAGCCTGCGTGAACATGTTCCAGGGAAACATTGCAAAACAAGTGTGATACTCTCCTGAACACAAACAATGACAGTATAGAAACTTTGATGGAATATTTACCGCTAAGAAGAACAGCACTTGCAACATTTGACTCTGAGTCCTTTTCTCTTGGTTCACTATTTTGGAATATCATGGCTTGTGTGTAAATGTTCCATTGACTGTCGCACAAAGAGTGACTTTCTCCTAATCACAAAGGCTTACAGTATAGAAATTTCTGTAGGATACATATCCCCACGAAGTGCACTTGCAACATTTGACTCTGAGTCATCCTCACTTGGTTCACTGTTTTGAAAAATCATGTCCTGCGTGAACATGTTATATGCAAATGTCACAAAACAAGTATGAAAACAAAGTGCTCCAGTATAGAATCTTTTGTAGGATACTTATCCCTAAGAAGTGCACTTCCAACATTTGACTCTCAGTCCTCTTCACTTGGTTCACCATTTTGGAAAATCAAGGCCCTCCTGAACATATTCAATGAAAATGTCACAGAACCAGTGTGATTTTCTACTGAACATAAAAAGTTACAAAGTATGAACATCTACAGGATTCTTAACACTGAGAAGTGAAAGTGAAACATGTGAATTTGACGCTTCCTCACTTCGTCACTATTTTCAAGCTCATTACAGGTCTGAACATAGTTGGTAGAATCAGCACAAAGCAAATGTTGTTTTCTCCAGAACACAAAGTTTTAACGTCTAGAAACCTGTGTAGGATACTTGTCCCAAAGAAGTGCACATGCTACATATGACTGTGAATCCTCTCCACTTGGTTCACGATTTTGGATGCATGAACATGTTTCATGGAAACGTCCTACAAGTGTGATTTCCTCCTGAACACAAAGAGTTACAGTATAGAAACTTTTGTACGACACTTATCATGAAGAAGTGCACTTGCAACATTTGATCCAGAGTCCTGCTCACTTGTTTCACTATTTTGGAAAATCATGGCCTGTGTGAATGTGTGCCATGCAAATGTCACAAAACAAGTATGATTTTCTCCTGAACACAAAGTGTTACAGTATAGAATCTTCTGTAGGATACTTATCCCTAAGAAGTGCACTTCCAACATTTGACTCTCAGTCCTCTTCACTTGGTTCACCATTTTGGAAAATCAAGGCCTGCGTGAACATATTCCATGAAAATGTCACAGAACCAGTGTGATTTTCTCCTGAATATAAAAAGTTACAACGTATGAACATCTACAGGATTCTGATCAGTGAGAAATGAAAGTGAAACATGTGAATTTGACGCTTCATCACTTGCTCACTGTTTTCAAGCTATTTAGAGGCCTGAACATAGTTGTAGAATCAGCACAAAACGAATGTTGTTTTCTCCAGAACACAAAGTTCCACCGTCTAGAAACCAGTGTAGGATACTTATCCCAAAGAAGTGCACATGCTACATATGATGACCCCAGCACCTCGCCGCCACCCCGCCCCCGCCTAAGGAGAGTGAGTGAGAGAGAGAGAGCCCAGTCCTGCCCCCAACCTCCCAAGCCCCACGGATCCCTGCAGCGAGTACTCAGGCTGACTGCGGCTTAGCCTGGGCCCCACCCCAGACCAAAGCCCCTTGCACCCTCCTGCCCCGTGCGCCTAGCCACCCCCCTGGATCCCAGGTGAAGAATTCTGCCAATGAGCCATGGAGAGAAAGAGCCCAGCCCAGCCCCGCACCCACACGGGAGCTGCTCGGCCAGCAGCACCACACTGGGCAGCCTCAGGCTTTGCCCCCAGGGGCCCGCCCCTCTCCACGCCCACCTTCCCAGATAGTAGGTGAAGAACTCTGCCATCAACATCAGACCCTCTGCCTCTCTGGCCCACCGGGGACCTACGCACATGGTCCACGGAAGACACACTGCTACTCAGAATTCAATAGAGTCTAAAGGAAACTGAAGCAAAATTCTAAGGAACAAAGGGAGCACAGGCCATACATCTGGACTCCACTACAATCATTATATCACGTGGGCGAGTTTCTTCTCATCCAGCCCAAAGATAAGTAAACTTTTTCTTTTCACATTACTAATCCTTTAAAGTACAAATGCTGTAGATCAACTTTCTCATACAGCCACCCCACAACATACAACTCCAGGGAGTATACCACTCACCCCCACATTTCACCAAGAAAGTAAATTATAAAAGTGCACTACCAAACTAATATTCAACCCCTGGTAACATAACCTGACTTAACTGACATACTAACAGCCTAGTAGCCTCGTCTAGGATATAATAATAACAATACACAAACATACCCAATCCAAGACAAGCACTAGTAATAACTGGCAAGTGTAACAATACTAACTACGTCGATTCAGTGAAAAACACAGAAACTGAAAGGTCCTAAAAAACAAAACAACAATCTACAAGTCAAAGTGCAGATCCACGAGAAACAAAACCCAAGAAGACCAATCTCCTGCCGAAAGAATCAATCCCATAATGAGGGATTCCGACCAGAACAAATCCACAGAAAATAGCCATGAAAGCCAGACCCAACATAATGACTTTCAGAGTATGATCCTTACCATGATTAATACTATGAAAGAGGAAATCCGAGAAGAGTTAAACAACAGTATCAACCACTTTGAACAGGAACACAACAGGCACTTGGAGGAGTTGAGAAAAACAGTTCAAGAAACAAAAATAGGTATGGAGCAATTAAAACAGTCTCAGGCAGAGTTTAAAATTGAACTAAAAGACAAGTTATCTTCAACCCGAAACTCAATAGAGAGTCTTATCAGCAGAATAAATGAGGCAGAAAATAGAATTTCAGATCTTGAAGACAAAGTGGGAGAATTAACCAGCTCAATGGAAAAGATTGTTCAAGCCAAAAAGATACTGGAGAGGAACATTCAAGAGATATGGGACACCCTGAAGAAGCCTAACATGCGCATTCATGGAATACCAGAACAAGAATCCCAAAATACCACACCTGAGGAAATATTTCAATTCATCATAAATGGAAACTTCCCACAATTAAAGAGTGAGAGGCCTATCCAAATACAAGAGGCATTTCGCACTCCAAACAGATACGACCAAAATAGAAAATCACCAGAGCAAATAATAGTCAAAACACTCCACATTCAAGACAAAGAAAAGGTGCTGAGAGCTTCAAGAGAAAAAAAGCAACTCACTTTTAAAGGTAAACCTATTAGAATAACAAATGACTACTCAATGGAAACAGTAAAAGCAAGAAGAGCTTAGAGAGACATACTTCAAGTATTAAATGAGCAAAAATGCCAACCCAGACTGATATACCCGGCAAAACTATCTGTCATGATTGAGGGAGAAAGAAAAGTTTTCCAACACAAAGAAAACTGGAAGGGATACATGTCTACCAAACCAGGCCTGCAAAAAATCCTAGAACTGATACTCAAGCTTGAAGAAAAGAACAAGTGTATCCAGGAGGACAGAAGGGAAGTATAATACCACCAAAACATAAATATCAAATAACATGATTACAAAATCCACTAAACATAAAAAATGTCCAGAAGTAAAAATAATTTCTCCATTATAACATTAAGTGTCAATGGTTTTAACTCACCGATTAAGAGACACAGATTACAAACTTGGATTAAAAACCACAATCCAACAATCTGCTGCCTTCAGGAAACTCATCTCACGACAAAAGATAGGCACATCCTAAGAATGAAAGGCTGATCCAAAATCTTGCAAGCTAATGGAACCAGGAAACAGGCAGGGGTAGCAATTATGCTATCAGACAAAGTGGACTTCAAACCAAAGAAAATCATAAGAGACACAGATGGATACTACATTTTAGTCACAGGTACAATTCACCAGGAAGACTTCAAAATCCTGAACATTTATGCACCCAATATGGGCCCCTCCACATTCATTAAGAAAACCCTACAGCGTCTAAAGCAAGAAATCAACCCCCAAACGATCATTCTTGGGGACTTCAACACTGCCCTCTCAACATGGGATAGATCAACAGGTCAAAAGCTTAACAGAGACACTTTGGAACTTAATCAAACCCTTAAAGTAATGGACCTTACAGATCTCTATCGAACTTTTCACCCACGCACAAAAGAATACACATTTTTCCCAGCAGCACACGGAACTTTTTCCAAAATAGATCACATATTGAGCCACAAAACGAATCTACACATATACAAAAAAGTTGAAATTCTATCCTGTGCTCTATCAGACCACCACGGCCTAAAGCTGGAAATCCACAACACAAAAAACAAGAGAAAATACACTAACTCCTGGAAACTTAACAATATGATGCTGAATGAGAACTGGATTCAGGAAGAAATTAAAAAGGAAATTCAAGATTTCCTGAAAGTGAACGATAACGAAAAAACAACCTACCAAAATCTCTGGGACACAATGAAAGCTGTCCTAAGAGGTAAGTTCATAGCTCTTAATGCCTACATCAAAAAATTGGAAACATCAGAAATAAATAACTTAACGATGCAGCTTAAGGCTTTAGAGAAATTTGAGCAATCTGATCCCAAAAGTAGAAGAGAGGAGATTAGCAAAATAAGGGGAGAAATAGCTGAAATCGAGACTAAGAAAACAATAGAAAAAATCAACCAGTCAAAAAGCTGGTTCTTTGAAAAAATCAATAAGATAGATACACCCCTAGCTAAATAACCAAAAGCAAGAGAGAGAAAACCCAAATTAACAAAATTAGAAATGAACATGGAGTAATCACTACTGATACCCAAGAAATCCAGAGAATTATAATATCATACTTCAAAAACTTATACTCTGTGAAGTTTGACAACACACAAGAGATGCATGAATTTCTAAGTAAACACATCTTACCTAAATTGGATCAGGAAGTTGTGAATTACTTAAATGGCCTGATAACATATAAGGAAATTAAAGAATTAATCTCGAATCTTCCTACCAAAAAATGTCCTGGACCAGATGGATTCAGCACAGAGTTCTACCAGACATTTAAGGAGTCGATAACCCCAATACTCCTTAAACTGTTCCATCAAATGGCAAAGGAAGGAACACTACCAAATTCCTTCTATGAAGCTAATATCGTCTTAATCCCAAAATCTAATAAAGATTCACTTAAAAAAGAAAACTATAGGCCGATCTCATTGATGAACACAGACGCAAAGATTCTCAACAAACTCTTAGCAAATCGGATTCAAAAACATATCAAAAAGATCATTCACAGGGACCAAGTAGGCTTCATCCCCAGCACGCAAGGTTGGTTCAACATACGAAAATCAATAAATGTAATTCATCATGTAAACCAGTCCAAAGTCCAAGACCACATGATACTCTCGATAGACGCAGAAAAAGCCTTTGACAAGATCCAATAGCATTTTATGATCAAAACGCCAGAGACAGTAGGAATGGAAGGAACCTTTATCAATATAATAAAAGCTGTATACAACAAGCCTACAGCAAGGATTATGCTCAATTGGGAATAACTGGAAGCATTCCGACATCGATCAGGAACTAGACAAGGTTGTCCACTCTCACCACTTCTATTCAATATTTTACTTGAAGTCTTAGCTGAAGCCATAAGACAAGAAAGGGACATAAAAGGGATTCAAATCGGCAAGGAAGAAGTCAAGATATCCCTGTTTGCAGATGACATGATCTTATACCTGAGGGATCCCAAAAACTCCACCAGGAAGCTCCTGGAACTAATTGAGAAGTTCAGCAGGGTGGCAAGATACAAAATAAATGCAAAAATCAGTGGCCTTCCTATATGCCCGGAATGAAAGAAGTGAAAAAGCCTTGAGAGAAACAATCCCACTTACTGTAGCCCCTAAAAAATGAAATACCTTGGTATAAACCTAACCAAGGAGGTAAAAGACCTTTACAATGAAAACTTTAAAACCCTAAAGAAAGAAATAGCAGAAGACACCAGAAGGTGGAAAGACCTCCCATGCTCCTGGATTGGCAGAATCAACATCGTAAAAATGACCATCCACCAAAGGCAATATACAGATTCAATGTTATACCAATTAAAATCCCAAAGCAATTCTTTAAAGAAGTTGACCAATTCATCTCAAAATTCATATGGAGGCACAAAAGACCCAGGATAGCAAAGACAATCCTGAGTAACAAAATCACTGCTTGAGGTATTACCATACCGAACCTTAGTCTATATTACAAATACATAGTTATAAAAACAGCCTGGTACTGGCTCCAAAATAGACACACAGATCAATGGATAAGGGTTGAGGACCCAGATATAAGCCCACAAAAACACAGCCATTTGATCTTCGACAAAGGGGTCCAAGGAATCCAATGGAAAAAGAACAGCATCTTCAACAAATGGTGCTGGCAAAACTGGATCTCCACATGCAGAAGATTAAAGCTGGACCCGTACTTGTCACCATGTACAAGACTTAATTCCAAATGGATCAAGGACCTTGATATCAGACCAGAGACTATACAAACCATAGTTGAAAGGATAGGGAACTCCCTCGAGCTGATTGGGCTAGGCCAACATTTCCTAAACACACATCCAATGGCACAGTCCCTGCTACCAACTCTCAACAGTTGGTATCTTGCAAAATTAAAGAGCTTCTGTTCAGTAAAAAGATTGTCACACGAGCTCAAAGGCAAACCACAGAATGGGAGAAAATCTTCACTAACCACATATCTGATAGAGCTCTACTGTCCAGAGTGCACAAAGAACTTAGAAAACTAAACAACAAGGAAACCAATGGCCCAATTAAGAAATGGTCCCTGAAACTTAAAAGAAATTTTACCAGATGAAATTAAAATGTCTAACAAATATCTTTAAAAATGCTCCACTTTTTTAGCCATCAGGGAAATGCAAATCAAAACTTCCCTGAGATATCATCTCACCCCTGTCAGGATGGCAAAAATCCACAATACAAACAACAACAAGTGCTTGAGAGGATGTGGAGAGAGGAGAACTCTGCTACATTGCTGGTGAGAATGCGGGCTCACACAGCCATTCTGGTGAACCGTCTGGAGATTCTTAAAGAAATTAAAGATTGAAATGCCATATGACCCTGTTATTCCGCTTTTGGGAATAACCCCTCATGCAGCAGAGGTCTGCCTCGATAGCACAAGCACGACTATGTTCATAGCAGCACTGTTTACAATAGCAAAGTCATGGAATCAACCTAAATGTCCAACAGTTGACGAGTGGATAAGGAAACTGTGGTACATCTATACAATGGAGTACTACTCAGCCATCAAAAATGATGAATTACTGGAATTTGCTGGGAAATGGATGTCATTAGAAACAATTATATAAAGTGAAGTATCTCAATCCCAGAAAGATAAGCGCCCTATGTACTCCCTAATAGGTGGCTCCTAGTACCAAACTCACCCAGCCCATATTGAGACATTCAAGGGTAAATCTATGTCATACGGTAATTGCAAGGATTGTGAACAGGAGGGATGGGGTTGGAGGGCCACACCAGACAAAAAGAGAGAGGAGACCATGTTACAGCAGAGAAAATCGTCCTCCAAGGAATGCAAGTAAGTAATGTGACACCTGGTTAAGTTCACAGACGTTCGTTCCTGATCATGTACAACTGAGGGGATGTGGACTCACAAGAAGGGGAGGGCATATAGTCTGGCAGATGAAAAGAGATCATTTTGCAAATGGGTGACTGATCCCTCCCTCACCGAGGTTTCCTGCTTTTATTACATCTACCCTTGAATGTGCTATTATAACAAGACTCCAGTTTAACAGTTTTTGTCTCTGACCAGGGGGTGACATATAGTGCCTATCAGGATGGAGGGAAGGGCATTGCAAGAGCAGCAAAACTGCAAGGGAAAATCAACAAACCACAATCCAGAACTTCAGGGACTCTATATCATCCACATAGAATTAAGCCAGCCTAATCTCCCCCCATCCTGAAACTGAGGGACATCTGTGGAAGAGGGGGCAGTAAGATTGTAAGAGCAAAAGGATGGGGGGAGCAATGATTTGAAGAGTCTCCACACTAGATAGGGCTGAAGCAATAATAATAGGACTTTGCATGCCCTGCGAGATGTCCGTCACACTACTGACCTCACAAAGTCTAACATCGGCTAAAGGCACCAAAATCCTTGGAGGCAAGTTATTGATGGACACAGTAGTGTTCCTATGCTTAAAGGGGAAGACGAGAAAGGATTCAGGGAAATGCCACTGGGTCCTTTTACGTCATCGGAAAGGAAGACCAAGAGGAGAGTTAGGCATATACAATAAAGGACTCTCTGGGAATTGGAGGGGAGGCGATAGGACAGGGGGAGGGAGGGAGGGGCAGCAGGGAGTTCGGGGAGAAGAGGCAGGGGGGAGGGAACTGGTATACTATTAAGTTTGTATGAGCGGAAATAATAATAAAAAATGTTAAAAAAAAAGAAGTGCACTTGCAACATTTGACTCAGAGACCTCACTTGGTTCACTATTTTGTAAAATCATGGACTGTGTGAACATGTGCTATGCAAATGTCACAAAACAAGTAAGATTTTCTCCTGAACACAAATGGTACAGTATACAAACTTCTGTAGGATACTTATCCCTAAGAGGTGCACGTTCAGCATTTGACTATGAATCCTCCTAACTTGGTTCACTATTTTGAACATTCATAGCCTATGTGAACATGTTCCATGCAAATGTCACAAAACAAGTATGATTTTCTCCTGAACGCAAAAAGTTACAGTGTAGAAACTTCTCTAGGGTACTTATGCCCAAGAAGTGCACTTCCTATATGTGATTCTGAATCCTCCGCACTTGGTTCACTATTTTGGAAATCAACTCCTGCATGAATAGGTTCCATGGAAACATCGCAAAACAAGTGTGATTTTCTGCAGAACACAAAGAGGTACAGTATCGAAACTTCTGTAGGACACTTACCACTAAAAAGTGCACTTCCAACACTTGACTCTGAGTCCTCCTCACTTGCTTCACTAATTTGCAAAATCAAAGGCTGCATGAACATGTTCCAGGGAAACATTGCAAAACAAGTGTGATACTCTCCTGAACACCAAGAATGACAGTATAGAAACTTTGGTGGCATACTTACCGCTAAGAAGAAGAGCACTTGCAACATTTGACTCTGAGTCCTTCTCTATTGGTTCACTATTTTGGAATATCATGGCTTGCGTGTAAATGTTCCATTGACTGTCGCACAACAAGTGTGACTTTCTCCTGTTCACAAAGACTTACAGTATATAAACTTCTGTAGGATACATATCCGAATGAAGTGCACTTGCATCATTTGACTCTGAGTCATCCTCACTTGGTTAACTATTTTGGAAAAATCACGACCTGCTTCTACATCTTCCATGGAAATGTGGCACTACAACTGTTATTTTCTCCTGAACACAAAGAGTTACACTATAGGAACTTCCGTAGGACACTTACCGGTAAGAAGTGCATGTGCAATGTTTGATTCTGAACCCTCCTCACTTGGTTCACTATTTTGGAAAATCATGGCCTGCGTGAACATGTTATATGCAAATGTCGCAAAACAAGTATGACCTTGTCCTCAACACAAAGTGTTATAGTATAGAATCTTCTGTAGGATACTTATCCCTAAGAAGTGCACTTCCAACATTTGACTATCAGTCCTCGTAACTTGGTTCACCATTTTGGAAAATCAAGGCCTGTGTGAACATATTTCATGAAAACGTCACAGAACCAGTGTGATTTTCTCCTGAATATAAAAAGTTACAACGTATGAACATCTACAGGATTATTATCACTGAGAAGTGAAAGAGAAACATGTGAACTTGATGCTTCCTCACTTGGTCACTATTTTCAAGCTCATTAAAGGCCTGAACATAGTTGGTAGAATCAGCACAAAACGAATGTTGATTTCTCCAGAACACAAAGTTTTACCATCTAGAAACCTGTGTAGGATACTTGTCCCTAAGAAGTGCACATGCTACATATGACAGTGAGTCCTCTTCACTTGGTTCACGATTTTGGAAGGGAATGACATGCATGAACATGTTTCATGGAAACGTCATACAACAAGAGTGATTTCCTCCTGAACACAAAGAGTTACAGTATAGAAACTTCTGTATGACACTTATCCTAAAGAATTGCACTTGCACGATTTGACTCAGGATCCTGCTCACTTGAACATCTACAGGATTCACTATTTTGTGAAATCATGGCCTGTGTGAACAGTTGCCATGCAAATGTCACAAAACAAGTATGATTTTCTCCTGAACCCAAATGTTACAGTATACAAACTTCTGTAGGATACTTATCCCTAAGAGGTGCACTTCCAGCCTTTGACTCTAAATCCTCCTCACTTGGTTCACTATTTTGGAAATTCATGGCCTGTGTGAACAAGTTCCATGCAAATGTCACAAAACAAGTATGGTTTTCTCCTGAATGCAAATGTTACAGTGTAGAAACGTTTCTAGGATACTTATCCTCAAGAAGTGCACTTCCTACATTTGATTCTGAATCCTCCGCACTTGGTTCACTATTTTGGAAATCATCTCCTGCATGAATAGGTTCCATGGACGCATAGGCAAACAAGTGTTATTTTCTGCAGAACACAAAGAGGTACAGTATCGAAACTTCTGTAGGATACTTACCACAAAGAAGTGCACTTGCAATATTTGACTCTGAGTCCTCCTCCCTTGCTTCACTATTTTGGAAAGTCATGGGCTGCGTGAATATGTTATATGCAAATGTCGCAAAACAAGTATGATCTTCTCCTGAACACAAAGTGTTCCAGTATAGAATCTTCGGTAGGATACTATCCCTACGAAGTGCACTTCCAACATTTGACTCTCAGTCCTCTTCACTTGGTACACCATTTTGGAAAATCAAGGCCTGCGTGAACATACTCCATGAAAACGTCACAAAACCAGTGTGATTTCCTCCTGAACACAAAGAGTTACAGCATAGAAACTTTTGTAGGACACTTATCCTAAAGAAGTGCACTTGCACGATTTGACTCAGGATCCTGCTCACTTGGGTCACTATTTTGGAAATCATCTCGTGCATGAATAGGTTCCATGGAAACGAGGCAAAACAAATGTGATTTTCTGCATAACACAAAGAGGTACAGTATCGAAACTTCTGTAGGATACTTATCACTAAGAAGTGCACTTCCAACATTTGACTCTGAGTCCTCCTCACTTGGTTCAATATTTTGTAAAATCATAACCTGTGTGAACATGTTCCAGGGAAACATTGCAAAACAAGTGTGATACTTTCCTGAACACAAAGAATGACAGTATAGAAACTTTGGTGGGATACTTACCACTAAGATGAAGAGCTCTTGCAACATTTGATTCTGAGACCTTCTCTCTTAGTTCAATATTTTGGAATATCATGGCTTGCATGTAAATGTTCCATTGACTGTTGCACAAGAAGTGTGATTTTCTCCTGAACAAAGAGTTATGATATAGAAACTTCTGTACGACACATATCTTGAGACACTCATAGGTAAATCTATGTATTACCTGCAGTAATTGCAAGGATTATGAACAGGAGAGATGGGGTTGGAGGGCCACAAAAGTATCAAGGAGAGAAGTGACCATGTTAAAGTTCAGAAAATAGGCCTCCAACAAGGACTGCAAGAAAGTAATGGGACACCTAGTTAAGTTCATAATTCGTTCCTGATCATTTACAACTAAGGAGGTATGAACTCACCAGAAGGGGAGGCATATAGTCCAGCAGATTAAACAGTAACCATTTTGCAAATGGGTGATTGATCCCTCCCATTGCCCAAGGCCATATGACCCTGTGATTCCAATTTTGGGTATAAGCATTACATCTACCCTTGAATGTGCTTTTATAATAAGACTCCAGTTTAACAGCTTTCTGTCTCTGGCCAGGGGGTGACATACAGTGCCCATCCCGATGGAGTGAAGGGCATTACAGGAGCAACAAAACTGCAAAAGAAAATCAACGAACCACAATCCAAAACTTTAGAGACTCCATATCAACGACCTAGAACTAGGCCAGACTAATCAATCCCCATCCTGAAACTCAGGGACATTTGCAGAAGAGGGGGCGGTAAGAGTGTAAGAGCAAAAGGATGGGAGGAGCAATGATTTGCAAGATACTCCACACAAGTTAGGGCCAATGCACTCATAATTGGACAGTGTATGCCCGGCGCAATGTCCAACACACTAAAGGCACCAAGATCCTTGGAGGCAAGGGATTGACAGCCACAGTAGTGTTCCTATGCTTAAAGGGAATACAGGAAGGGGTTCAGGGAAATGCCACGGGGTCCTTTCACGTCATCAGAGAGGAGGGCCCAGAGGAGAGTTAGTCATGCACAAGAAAGGACTGTGGGAATCAGGGCGGGAGGCACGGGAGTTTGGGGCGGGAGGTGAGGGGAGGGGGAGTAGGGGGCTCGGTGGGGAGGAGGAGGGAGGGAGGAAACTGGTGTACCTATTGTTTGTATGAGCTGAAATAATAATAAAAATGTATTATATAAAAAAAAGTTACAACGTATGAACATCTACAGGATTCTTATCACTGAGACGTGAAAGTGAAACGAGAATTTGACACTTCCTCACTTGGTCACTATTTTATTTTATTATTTTTTTTTTAGCTTTTATATAGATTTATTTATTTATTTTTTTATTAAAAATTTAATTATACATTTAAAAATTTTTTACCTGTTCCCTCCTTCCCCCCTCCTCCCCCCAAACCCCCTCCTCCCCCTCCCCATCCCCCAGTGCCTCCCCCCCAATTCCCAGAGAGTCCTTTATTGTGTACGCCTAACTCTCCACTGGGTCCTCCTCTCCGATGACATATAAGGACCCAGTAGCATTTCCATAAGCCCTTTCTCTTGTTCCCCTTAAGGACAAGATCACTACTATGGCTGTCAATCCCTTGCCTCCAGGGGTCTCGGTGCCCTTAACAGATGCTAGACTTTATGAGGGCAACAGTGCGCTGGACATTGCGCAGGGCATGCAAAGTCCCATTATGATTACTTTGGCCCCAACTATTGTTGAGAATCTTGCAAACGTTGCTCCTCCCATCCTTTTGCTCTTACAATCTTACCGCCCCCTCTTCCGCAAATGTCCTTGAGCTCCAGGATGGGGAGAGATTAGGCTGGCCTAGTTCTATGTGATTGATATAGTCTCTGAAGTTCTGGATTGTGGTTTGTTGAATTTCTTTTGCAGTTTTGCTGCTCCTGAAATGCCCTTCACTCCATTCTGCTGGGCACTGTATGTCACCCCCTGGCCAGAGACAAAAAGCTGTTAAACTGGAGTCTTGTTATAATAGCACATTCAAGGGTAGATGTAGTAAGAGTAGGAAACCTCAGTGAGGGAGGGGTCCATCACCCATTTGCAAAATGATTACTTTTTATCTGCTAGACTATATGCCCTCCCCTTCTGGTGAGATCAGGAAAGAACGTCTGTGAACTTAACCAGGTTTCTCATTACTTACTTGCAGACCTTGATGGAGGCCTATTTTCTCTGCTGTAACATGGTTCCCTCTCTCCTTTTTTCTGCTGTGGCCCTCCTAACTCATCTCTCTTGTTCATAATCCTTGCAATTACTGTGTTACATAGGTTTACTTTTGAGTGTCTCAATGTGGGCTGGGTGAGTTTGGTACTAGGAGCCACCTATTAGGGAGTACATACGGCGCTTAATTTTCTGGGTTTGGGATACTTCACTTAATATAATTCTTTTTAATGACATCCATTTCCCAGCAAATTCCAGTAATTCATCATTTTTGATGGCTGAGTAGTACTCCATTGTATAGATGTACCACAGTTTCCTTATCCATTCGTCAAATGTTGGACATTTAGGTAGATTCCATGACTTTGCTATTGTAAACAATGCTGCTATGAACATGGTCGAGCTTGTGCTATCGAGGTGAACCTCTGCTGCATGGGGGGTTATTCCCAAAAGTGGGATAGCAGGGTCATATGGCATTTCAATCTTTAATTTCTTTAAGAATCTCCAGACGGCTCACCAGAATGGCTGTGTGAGCCCGCATTCTCACCAGCAATGTAGCAGAGTTCTCCTCTCTCCACATCCTCTCAAGCACTTGTTGTTGTTTGTATTGTGGATTTTTGCCATCCTGACAGGGGTGAGATGATATCTCAGGGAAGTTTTGATTTGCATTTCCCTGATGGCTAAAAAAGTGGAGCATTTTTAAAGATATTTGTTAGACATTTTAATTTCATCTGGTAAAATTTCTTTTAAGTTTCAGGGACCATTTCTTAATTGGACCATTGGTTTCCTTGTTGTTTAGTTTTCTAAGTTCTTTGTGCACTCTGGACAGTAGAGCTCTATCAGATATGTGGTTAGTGAAGATTTTCTCCCATTCTGTGGTTTGCCTTTGAGCTCGTGTGACAATCTTTTTACTGAACAGAAGCTCTTTAATTTTGCAAGATACCAACTGTTGAGAGTTGGTAGCAGGGACTGTGCCATTGGATGTGTGTTTAGGAAATGTTGGCCTAGCCCAATCAGCTCGAGGGAGTTCCCTATCCTTTCAACTATGGTTTGTATAGTCTCTGGTCTGATATCAAGGTCCTTGATCCATTTGGAATTAAGTCTTGTACATGGTGACAAGTACGGGTCCAGCTTTAATCTTCTGCATGTGGAGATCCAGTTTTGCCAGCACCATTTGTTGAAGATGCTGTTCTTTTTCTATTGGATTCTTTGGGCCCCTTTGTCAAAGACCAAATGGCTGTAACTTTGTGGGCTTATATCTGGGTCTTCAATCCTTATCCATTGATCTGTGTGTCTATTTTGGAGCCAGTACCAGGCTGTCTTTGTAACTATGGATTTTTAGTATAGACTTAGGTTTGGTATGGTAATACCTCCAGCTGTGTTTTTGTTACTCAGGATTGTTTTTGCTATCCTGGGTCGTTTGTGCCTCCATATGAACTTTGAGATTGTATGTTTCAACTTCTTTGAAGAATTGCTTTGGGATTTTGATTGGTATAGCATTGAATCTGTATATTGCCTTTGGTAGGAAGGTCATTTTTACGATGTTGATTCTGCCAATCCAGGAACATGGGAGGTCTTTCCACCTTCTGGTGTCTTCTGCAATTTCTTTAGGGTTTTAAAGTTTTCATTGTAAAGGTCTTTTACCTCCTTAGTTAGGTTTATACCGAGGTATTTCATTTTTTTAGGGGTTATAGTAAATGGTATGGTTTCTCTCAAGGCTTTTTCACTTCTTTCATTCTGGGCATATAGGAAGGCCTCTGATTTTTGCACATTTATTTGTATCCTGCCTCCTCGCTGTACTTCTCAATTAGTTCCAGGAGCTTCCTGGTGCAGTTTGTGGGATCACTCAGGTATAAGATCATGTCATCTGCAAATAAGGATAGCTTGACTTCTTCCTTGCCGATTTGAATCCCTCTTATGTCCCTTTCTTGTCTTATGGCTTCAGCTAAGACTTCAAGTACAATATTGAATAGAAGTGGTGAGAGTGGACAGCCTTGTCTAGTTCCTGATCAAAGTGGGAATGATTCCAGTTGTTCCCCATTGAGCATAATCCTTTCTGTGGGCTTGTTGTATATAGCTTTTATTATATTGATTAAGGTTCCTTCCATTCCCACTGTCTCTAGCGTTTTGACAATAAAAGGCTGTTGGATCTTGACAAAAGCTTTTTCTGTATCTATCGAGAGTATCATGTGGTCTTGGACTTTGGACTGGTTTACATGATGAATTACATTTATTGATTTGCGTATGTTGAACCAAACTTGTGTGCCGGGGATGAAGCCTACTTGGTCCCCATGAATGATCTTTTTAATATATTTTTGAATCCGATTTGCTAAGACTTTGTTGAGAATCTTTGCGTCTGTATTCATCAGGGAGATCGGCGTATAGTTTTCTTTCTTAAGTGAATCTTTATTAGGTTTTGGGGTTAAGACGATATTAGCTTCATAGAAGGAATTTGGTAGTGTTCCTTCCTTTGCTATTTGATGGGACAGTTTAAGGAGTATTGGTGTTATTAACTCCTTAAATGTCTGGTAGAACTCTGTGCTGAATCCATCTGGTCCAGGACATTTTTTGGTGGGAAGATTCGAGATTACTTGCTCAATTTCCTTATATGTTATAGGACTATTTAAATAATTCACAACTTCCTGATTCAATTTAGGTAAGTTGTGTTTACTTAGAAATTCATCCATCTCTTTTGTGTTGTCAAACTTCACAGAGTATAAGTTTTTGAAATATGATATTATAATTCTCTGGATTTCTTGGGTATCAGTACTTATAACTCCATGTTCATTTCTAGTTTTGTTAATTTGGGTTTTCTCTCTCTTGCTTTTGGTTAGTTTAGCTAGGGGTGTGTCAATCTTGTTGATTTTTTCAAAGAACCAGCTTTTTGACTGGTTGATTTTTTCTATTGTTTTCTAGTTTCGATTTCAGATATTTCTCCCCTTATTTTGCTAATCTCTTCTCTTCTACTGCTTTTGGGATCAGATTGCTCAAGTTTCTCTAAAGCTTTAAGCTGCATTGTTAAGTTGTTTATTTCTGATGTTTCCATTTTTTTGACGTAGGCATTAAGAGCTATGAACTTACCTCTTAGAACAGCTTTTATTGTGTCCCAGAGATTTTGGTAGGTTATATTTTCGTTATCATTCACTTTCAGGAAATCTTGAATTTCCTTTTTAATTTCTTCCTGAATCCAGTTCTCATTCAGCATCATAGTGTTAAGTTTCCAGGAGTTAGTGTATTTTCTCTTGTTTGATGTGTTGTGGATGTCTAGCTTTAGGCCGTGGTGGTCTGATAGGGCACAGGTTAGAATTTCAACTTTCTTGTATATGTGTAGATTCATTTTGTGGCCCAATATGTGATCTATTTTGGAGAAAGTTCCATGTGCTGCTGAGAAAAATGTGTATTCTTTGGTGCGTAGGTTAAAAGTTCGATAGAGATCTGTAAGGTCCATTTCTTTCAGGGTTTGATTAAGTTCCAAAGTGTCTCTGTTAAGCTTTTGACCTGTTGATCTATCCCATGTTGACAGGGCGGTGTTGAAGTCCCCAAGAATTATCGTTTGGGGGTTGATTTCCTGCTTTAGACGCTGTAGGCTTTTCTTAATGAAGGTGGAGGGGCCGGTATTGGGTGCATATATGTTCAGTATTGTGAAGTCTTCCTGGTGAATTGTACCTGTGACTAAAATGTAGTATCCATCTGTGTCTCTTATAATTTTCTTTGGTTTGAAGTCCACTTTGTCTGATAGCATAATGGCTACCCCTGCCTGTTTCCTGGTTCCATTAGCTTGCAAGATTTTGGACCAGCCTTTCATTCTTAGGATGTGCCTATCTTTTGGGGTGAGATGGGTTTCCTGCAGGCAGCAGATTGATGGATTGTGATTTTTAATCCAAGTTTGTAATCTGTGTCTCTTGATCGGTGAATTAAGTCCATTAACATTTAGTGTTATAATGGAGAAACTATTGTTAATTCCAGACATTTATTATGTTTAGTAGCTTTTATAAGTATATTGCTTCGCTTTTAATGGTGTTATATTTGCCTTCTGTTCTCCTGGATATGCCTGTTTTTTTCTTCACGCTTGAGTATCATTTCTAGCAGTTTTTGAAGGCCTGGTTTGGTGGACATGTTTCCCTTAAAGTTGTCTTTGTGCTGGAAAATTTTTCTTTCTCCCTCCATCATGACTGATAGTTTTGCAAGGTAAATCATCCTGGGTTGACATTTTTGCTCATGCAATACTTGAAGTATGTCTCTCCAAGCTCTTCTTGCTTTTACTGTTTCGACTGAGAAGTCATTTGTTATTTTAATAGGTTTACCTTTAAAAGTGACTTGTTTTTTCTCCCTTGAAGCTCTCAGCACCAGTTCTTTATCTTGAATGTGGAGTGTTTTAACTATTATTTGCCGAGGCGTGCTTCTATTTTGGTCGTATCTGTTTGGGGTGCAGGTTGGCTCTTGTATATGAATGGGCCTCTCTTTTTTTAGATGAGGAAAGTTTTCCTTGATGATCGTTTGAAAAATTTCCTCAGGGGTGGTATTTTGAGATTCTTGCTCTGGTATTCCATGAATACGCTTGTTAGGCTTCTTCAGGGTGTCCCACATCTCTTTGATATTTCTCTCAAGTATCTTTTTGGCTTTAACAACCTCTTCCATTGAGCTGGTTAGTACTCCCACTTTATCTTCAAGGTCTGAAATTCTGTTTTCTGCTTCATTAGTTCTGTTGATAAGACTCTCTGTGGCATTCTGGGTTGAAGATAACTTGTCTTTTAGCTCAGTTTTAAACTCTGCTTGAGTTTGTTTTAACTGCTCTATGCTACTTTTTGTTTCTTGCACTGTTTTTCTCAACTCCTCCAGATGTCTGTTGTGTTCCTCTTCAAAGCGATTGATTCGATTATGTAATTCCTCCTGGATTTCCTCTTTCATAGTATTGAACATGGTAATGATCATATTTTGAAAGACCTTATCCTGGGTGAGGCTTTCTTGGCCTTTTTCCGCAGGTTTGTTCTTGTTGGAGTCTAACATTATGGGATTAATTTCTTCAGTGGGAAATTTGTTTACTTGAGTGTTGCTTCTCATGGATTTGCACTTTGACTTTGGCATTGTCATTTTAACTCTTAAGATCTCTCAATTTCACTAAACTGAATTATTTGGCCTGGGGTCCTGGTGGGCGGGGCCCGAACGGGGACTTATCTAGGGTGCTGGGTGAGGCCCGGCTGGACCGAGCACGTGTCCTGACCAGTGGAGCGGGGTGGGGTGAAAAGGGAGGATGGGGGCGACGGCGTGAAGCTATTTAATCCGAGGGCAGCTGGGGCGGGGCTCAGGCCCAGGGGGAGGTCCTCCTCGTCCCTCAGCCCCCACGTGGCTCCGGATGGGTGTTGGGAGTCAGAGCCAGGTCCCTGTGGGCTGACCTGGGGTCCTGGTGGGCGGGGCCCGAACGGGGACTTACCTAGGGCGCGGGGTGAAGCCCGGCTGGATCTCGCGCACATGTCCCGACCAGCGGAGCGGGGTGTGGTGAAAAGGTGGTCACTATTTTCAAGCTCATTACAGGCCTGTACATATTTGGTAGAGTCAGCACAAAACGAATGTTGTTTTTTCCAGAACAAAAAGTTTTACCGTCTAGAAACCTGTGTAGGATACTTGTTCCAAAGAAGTGCACATGCTACATATGACTGTGAGTCCTCTTCACTTGGCTCACGATATTGGAAGGGAATGACATGCATGAATATGTTTCATGGAAACGTCGTACAAGTGTGATTTCCTCCTGAACACAAAGAGTTACAGTATAGAACCTTCTGTACGACACTTATCCTAAAGAAGTGCAATTGCAACATTTTACTCAGAGTCCTCCTCACTTGGTTCACTATTTTGTAAAATCATGGCCTGTGTGAACATGTGCCATGCAAATGTCACAGAACATGTATGATTTTCGCCTCAACGCAAATGTTACAGTAAACAAACTTCTGTAGGATACTTATCCCTAAGAGGTGACCTTCCAGCATTTGACTCTAAATCCTCCTCACTTGGTTCACTATTTTAGACATTCATGGCCTGCGTGAACATGTTCCATGGAAATGTCACAAAACATGTACGATTTTCTCCTGAACGCAAATGTTACAGTTCAGAAACTTCTCTAGAATACTTATACACAAGAAGTGCACTTCCTACATTTGATTCTGAAAACTCTGCACTTGGTTCACTATTTTGGAAATCATCTCCTGCATGAATAGGTTCCAAGGAAACATTGCAATACAAGTGTAATTTTCTGCAGAACACAAAGAGATACAGTATCAAAATGTCTGTAGGATACATAAAACTAAGAAGTGCATTTCCAACATTTCACTCTAAGTCCTACTCACCTGAACACAAAGAATGACAGTATAGAAAATTTGTGGGATACTTACCGCTAAGAAGAAGAGAACTTGCAACATTTGACTCTGAATCCTTCTCTCTTTGTTCACTATTTTGGAAAATCATAGTCTGCGTGAACATGTTCCAGGGAAACATTGCAAAACAAGTGTGATACTCTCCTGAACAAAAAGAATGACAGTATAGAAATTTTGGTGGCATACTTACCGCTAAGAAGAAGAGCACTTTCAACATTTGACTCTGAGTCCTTCTTTCTTGGTTCACTGTTTCAGAATATCATGGCTTGCGTGTAAATGTTCCATTGACTGTCGCACAACAAGGGTGACTTTCTCCTGATCACAAAGAGTTACAGTATAGAAACTTCTGTAGGATACGTACACCAACGAAGTGCACTTGCAACATTTGAATCTGAGTCATCTTCACTTGGTTAACTATTTTGGAAAAATCATGGCCTGCTTCAACATGTTCCATGGAAATGTGGCACAACAACTGTTATTTTCTCCTGAACAAAAAGAGTTACAATAAAGGAAATTCCATAAGACACTTAAAGGTAAGAAGTGCACGTGCAATATTTGACTCTGAACCCTCCTCACTTGGTTCACTATTTTGGAAAATCATGGCCTGCCTGAACATGTTATATGCAAATGTCACAAAACAAGTATGAACACAAAGTGTTACAGTATAGAATCCTCTGTAGGATACTTATCCGTAAGAAGTGCACTTCCAACATTTGACTCTCAGTCCTCCTCACTTGGTTCACCATTTTAGAAAATCAAGGCCTGCATGAACATATTCCATGAAAACCTCACAGAACCAGTGTGATTTTATCCTGAACATAAAAAGTTACAACGTATGAACATCGACAGGATTCTTAACACTGAGAGGCAAAAATGAAAGATGTGAATTTGACACTTCCTCACTTGGTCACTAATTTCAAGCTAATTACAGGCCTGAACATAGTTGGTAGAATCAGCACAAAACGAATGTTGTTTTCTCCAGAACACAAAGTTTTACCGTCTAGAAACCTGTGTAGGATACTTGTCCCAAAGAAGTGCACATGCTACATATGACTGTGAGTCCTCTTCACTTGATCACGATTTTGGAAGGGAATGACATGCATGAACATGTTTCATGGAAATGTCGTGCAACAAGTTTTATGTCCTCCTGAACACAAAGAGTTACAATGTAGAAACTTCTGTACGACACTTATCATAAAGAAGTGCACTTGAAACATTTGACTCAGAGTCCTCTTCACTTGGTTCACTCTTTTGGAAAATCATAGCCTGCGTGAACATGTTCCAGGGAAACATTGCAAAACAAGTGTGATACTCTCCTGAACAAAAAGAATGACAGTATAGAAATTTTGGTGGCATACTTACCGCTAAGAAGAAGAGCACTTTCAACATTTGACTCTGAGTCCTTCTTTCTTGGTTCACTGTTTCAGAATATCATGGCTTGCGTGTAAATGTTCCATTGACTGTCGCACAACAAGGGTGACTTTCTCCTGATCACAAAGAGTTACAGTATAGAAACTTCTGTAGGATACGTACACCAACGAAGTGCACTTGCAACATTTGAATCTGAGTCATCTTCACTTGGTTAACTATTTTGGAAAAATCATGGCCTGCTTCAACATGTTCCATGGAAATGTGGCACAACTGTTATTTACTCCTCAACACAAAGAGTTACAGTATAGGGACTTTCGTAGGATACTTACCAGTAAGAAGTACACGTGCAATATTTGACTCTGAACCCTACTTACTTGGTTCACTATTTTGGAAAATCATGGCCTGCGTGAACATGTTATATGCATATGTCGCAAAACAAGTATGATCTTCTCCTGAACACAGAGTGTTACAGTATAGAATCTTCTGCAGGATATATATCCCTAAGAAGTGCACTTCCAACATTTGACTCTCACTCCTCCTCACTTGGTTCACCATTTTGGAAAATCAAGGCCTGCGTGAACATATTGCATGAAAACATCAAAAAACCAGTGTGATTTCTTCCTGAACATAAAAAGTTACAACGTATGAACATCTACAGGATTCTTATCACTGAGAAGTGAAAGTGAAAGATGTGAATTTGAAGCTTCCTCACAAGGTCACTATTTTCTAGCTCATTACAGGCCTGAACATAGTTGGTAAAATCAGCACAAAACGAATGTTGTTTTCTCCAGAACACAAAGTTTTACCGTCTAGAAACCTGTGTAGGATACTTGTCCCAAAGAAGTACACATGCTAAATATGACTGTGAGTCCTCTACACTTGGTTCACGATTTTGGAAGGGAATGACATGCATGAACATGTTTCTTGGAAACGTCGTACAACAAATGTGATTTCCTCCTGTACACAAAGAGTTACAGTATAGAAACTTTTGTAAGACACTTATCCTAAAGAAGTGCACTTGCAAGTTTTGACTCAGAGTCCTGCTCACTTGGTTCACTATTTTGTAAATTCATAGCCTGTGTGAACATATGCCATGCAAATGTCACAAAACAAGTATGATTTTCTCCTGAATGCAAAAGTTACAGTATACAAACTTCTGTAGGATACTCCTCCCTAAGAGGTGCACTTCCAGCATTTGACTCTGAATCCTCCTCACTTGGTTCACTATTTTGGACATTCATGGCCTGCGTGAACATGTTCCATGTAAATGTCACAAAACAAGTATGATTTTCTCCTGAACGCAAATGTTACAGTGTAGAAACTTCACTAGGATACTTATCCCCAAGAAGTATACTTCCTACATTTGATTCTGAATCCTCCGCACTTGGTTCACTATTTTGGAAATCATGTCCTTCATGAAGAGGTTCTATGGAAACGTGGCAAAACAAGTGTGATTTTCTGCAGAACACAAAGAGGTACAGTATCGAAACTTCTGTAGGATACATAACACTAGGAAGTGCACTTCCAACATTGGACTCTGTGTCCTCCTCACTTGGTTCACTCTTTTGGAAAATCATGGCCTGCATGAACATGTTCCAGCGAAACATTGCAAAACAAGTGTGATACTCTCCTGTAAACAAAGAATGACAGTATAGAAACTTTGGTGGGAAACTTACCGCTAAGAAGAAGAGCACTTGCAACATTTGACTCTGAGTCCTTCTCTCTTGGTTCACTATTTTGGAATATCATGGCTTGCGTGTAAATGTTTCATTGACTGTCGCACAACAAGTGTGACTTTCTCTTGATCACAAGGGCTACAGTACAGAAAATCTGGAGGATACATATCCCAACGAAGTGCACTTGCAACATTTGAATCTGAGTCATACTCACTTTGTTAACTATTTTGGAAAAATCAGGGCCTGCTTCAATATATTCCTTGGAAATGTGGCAGAACAACTGTTACTTTCTCCAGAACACTAAGAGTTACAGTATAGGAACTTCAGTAGGACACTTACCGGTCAGAAGTGCACGTGCAATATTTGACTCTGAACCCTCCTCACTTGGTTCACTATTTTGGAAAATCATGGCCTGCGTGAACATGTTATATGCAAATGTCACAAAACAAGTATGATCTTCTCCTGAACACAAAGTGTTACAGTATAAAATCTTCTGTAGGATACATATCCCTAAGAAGTGCACTTCCAACATTTGACTCTCACTCCTTCTCTCTTGGTTCACCATTTTGGAAATCCAGGCCTGCGTGAACATATTCCATGAAACCATCACAAAACCAGTGTGATTTCCTCCTGAACATATAAAGTTACAAGGTATGAGCATCTACAGGATTCTTATCACTGAGACGAGAAAGTGAAACATGTGAATTTGACGCTTCTTCACTTGGTCACTATTTTCAAGCTCATTACAGGCCTGTACATAGTTGGAAGAATCAGCACAAAACGAAGTTTGTTTTCTCCTGAACACAAAGTTTTACCGTCTAGAAACCTGTGTAGGATACTTGTCCCAGTGAAGTGCACATGCTACATTTGACTGTGAGTTCTCTTCACTTGGTTCAAGATTTTGGAAGGGAATGACATGCATGAACATGTTTCATGGAAAATCGTACAAGAAGTGTGATTTCCTCCTGAACACAAAGAGTTACAGTATAGAAACTACTGTACCACACTTATCCTAAAGAAGTGCACTTGCAACATTTGACTCAGAGTCCTGCTCACTTGTTTCACTATTTTGTAAAATCTAGGCCTGTGTGAACATGTTATATGCAAATGTCACAAAACAAGTATGATTGTCTCCTGAACGCAAATGTTACAGTATACAAATTTATGTAGGATACTACTCACTAAGAGGTGCACTTCCAGCATTTGACTCTGAATCCTCCTCACTTGGTTCAATATTTTGGAAACACATGGCCTGCGTGAACATGTTTTATGCAAATGTCACAAAACAACTATGAATTTTTCCTGAATGCAAATGTTAAATCGTAGAAACTTCACTAGGATACTTATCCACAAGAAATGCACTACCTACATTCGATTCTGAATCCTCCGGACTTGGTTCACTATTTTGGAAATCATCTCCTCCATGAATAGGTTCCATGGAAACGTCTCAAAACAAGTGTGATTTTCTGCAGAACCCAAAGAGGTACAGTATCGAAACTTCTGTAGGATACTTACCACTAAGAGGTACACTTCCAACATTTGATCTCTGAGTCATCCTCACTTGATTAACTATTTTGGAAATACATTGGCCTGCTTCAACTTGTTCCATGGAAATGTGGCACAATAACTGTTATTTTCTCCTGAACCACAAAGAGTTACAGTATAGGAACTTTCATAAGACACTTACCGGTAAGAAGTGCACGTGCAATATTTGACTCTGAACCCTCCTCACTTGGTTCACTCTTTTGGAAAATCATGGCCTGCATGAACACGTTATATGCAAATGTCGCAACAAGTATGATCTTCTCCTAAATGCAAATGTTACAGTCTAGAAACTTCTCTAGGATACTTATTACCAAGAAGTGCACTTCCTACATTTGATTCTGAATCCTCCGCACTTGGTTCACTATTTTGGAAATCATCTAATGCATGAATAGGTTCCATGGAAACATCACAAAACAAGTGTGATTTTCTGCAGAATACAAAGAGGTACAGTATCGAAACTTCTGTAGGATACTTACCACTATGAAGTGCACTTCCAACATTTGACTCTGTGTCCTCCTCACTTGGTTCACTCTTTTGGAAAATCATGGCCTGCATGAACATGTTCCAGCGAAACATTGCAAAACAAGTGTGATACTCTCCTGTACACAAAGAATGACAGTATAGAAACTTTGGTGGGATACTTACCGCTAAGAAGAAGAGCACTTGCAACATTTGATTCTGAGTCCTTCTCTCTTGGTTCACTATTTCGGAATATCATGGCTTGTGTGTAAATGTTTCATTGACTGTCACAGAACAAGTGTGACTTTCTCCTGATCACAAAGAGTTACAGTATAGAAACTTCTGTAGGATACATATCCCAACAAAGTGCTCTTGCAACATAAGACTGAGTCATCCTCACTTGGTTAACTATTTTGGACACATCATGGCCTGCTTCAACATGTTCCATGGAAATGTGGCACAACAACTGTTATTTTCTCCAGAACACTAAGAGTTACAGTATAGGAACTTCAGTAGGACACTTACTGTTAAGAAGTGCACTTGCAATATTTGACTCTGAACCCTCCTCACTTGGTTCACTATTTTGGAAAATCATGGCCTGCGTGACCATGTTATATGCAAATGTTGCAAAACAAGTATGATCTTCTCCTGAACAAAAAGTGTTACAGTATAGAATCTTCTATAGTATACTTATCCCTAGGAAGTGCACTTCCAACATTTGACTCTCAGTCCTCCTCACTTGGTTCACCATTTTGAAAAATCCAGGCCTGCGTGAACATATTCCATGAAACCATCACAAAACCAGAGTGATTTCCTCCTGAACATAAAAAGTTACAACTTATGAACATCTACAGGATTCTTAGCACTGAGAAGAGAAAGTGAAAGATGTGAATTTGATGCTTCTTCACTCTGTCACTATTTTCAAGCTTATTACAGGCCTGAACATAGTAGGTAGAAACAGCACAAAAGGAGTGTTGTTTTCTCCAGAACACAAAGTTTTACCATCTAGAGACCTGTGTAGGATACTGGTCCAAAGAAGTGCCCATGCTACATATGACTGTGAGTCCTCTTCACTTGGTTCACGATTTTGGAAAGGAATGACATGCATGAACATGTTTCATGGAAAAGTCATACAACAAGTGTGATTTCCTTCTGAACACAAAGAGTTACAGTATAGAAACTTCTGTACGACACTTATACTAAAGAAGGGCACATGCAACATTTGACTCACAATCTGCTCACTTGGGTCACTATTTTGTAAATTCATGGCCTGCGCGAATATGTTCCATGCAAATGTCACAAAACAAGTATGATTTTCTCCTGAACGCAAATGTTACAGTATAGAAACTTCCCTAGGATAATTATCCACAAGAAGTGCACTTCCTACATTTGATTCTGAATCCTCTACACTTGGTTCACTATTTTGGAAATCATCTCCTGCATGAATAGGTTCCATGGAAACGTAGCAAAAGAAGTGTGATTGTCTGCAGAAGACGAAGAGGTACAGTATCGAAACTTCTGTAGGATACTTAACACTAAGAAGTGAACTTCCAACATTTGACTCTGAGTCCTCCTCACATGGTTCACTATTTTTGAAAATCATAGCCTGCGTGAACATATTCCAGGGAAATATTGAAAACAAGTGTGATACTCTCCTGAACACCAAGAATGACAGTATAGAAACTTTGGTGGGATAATTATTGCTAAGAAGAAGAGCACTTGCAACATTTGATTCTGAGTCCTTCTCTCTGGGTCATTATTTTGGAATATCATGGCTTGCGTGTAAATATTCCATTGACATTCGCACAACAAGGGTGACTTTCTCCTGATCACAAGGGGTACAGTACAGAAACTTCTGTAGGATACATATCCCAACGAAGGGCATTTGCAACATTTGACTCTGAGTCATACTCACTTGGTTCACTCTTTTGGAAAATCATGGCCTGCGTGAACATATTATATGCAAATGTCCCAAAACAAGTATGATCTTCTCCTGAACACAAAGTGTAACACTACAGAATCTTCTGTAGGATACTTATCCCTAAGAAGTGCACCTCCAACATTTGACTCTCAGTCCTCCACACTTGGTTCACTATTTTTGAAAATCAAGGCCTGCGTGAACATATTCCATGAAAACGTCACAAAACCAGTGTGAATTTCTCCTGAACATACAAAGTTACAACATATGAACATCTACAGGATTCTTATCACTGAGAAGAGAAAGTGAAACATGTGAATTTGACGCGTCCTCACTTGGTCACTATTTTCAAGCTCATTCAAAGCCTGAACATAGTTGGTAGTATCAGCACAAAACAAATGTTGTTTTCTCCAGAATACAAAGTTTTACAGTCTAGAAACCTGTGTAGCATACTTATCCCAAAGAAGTGCACATGCTACATATGACTTCCCAAAGAAGTGCACATGCTACATATGACTGTGAGTCCTCTTCACTTGGTTCACGATTTTGGAAGGGAACAACATGCATGAACATGTTTCATGGAAACGTCATAAAATGTATGACTTCCTCCTGAACACAAAGCGTTACAATATAGAAACTTCTGTACGATACTTATCCGAAAGAAGTGCACTTGCAACATTTAACTCAGAGTCCTCCACACTTAGTTCACTATTTTGTAAAATCATGGCCTGTGTGAACTTATACCATTCAAATGTCACAAAGCAAGTATGAGTTTCACCTGAAAACAAATGTTACAATAATGGAACTTCTCTAGAATACTTATCCCTAAGAAGTGAAATTCCAACATTTGACTCTGAATCCTTCGCACTTGCTTCACTATTTTGGAAAATCATGGCCTGCGTGAACATGTTATATGCAAATGTCGGAAAAGAAGTATGATCTTCTCCTGAACACAAAGTGTAACTCTATAGAATCTTCTGTAGGACACTTATCCCTAAGAAGTGCACCTCCAACATTTGACTCTCAGTCCTCCTCACTTGGTTCACTATTTTGGAAAATCAAGGCCTGCGTTAACATTTTCCATGAAAACGTCACAAAACCAGTGTGAATTTCTCCTGAACATAAAAAGTTACAACATATGAACATCTATAGGATTCTTATCACTGAGAAGAGAAAGTGAAACGTGTGAATTTGACGCGTCCTCACTTGGTCACTATTTTCAGTCTCATTACAATCCTCAACATAGTTGGTAGAATCAGCACAAAACAAATGTTGTTTTCTTCAGAATACAAAGTTTTACAGTCTAGAAACCTGTGTAGGATACGTATCCCAAGGAAGTGCACATGCTACATATGACTTTACAAAGAAGTACATAAGCTACATATGACTGTGAGTCCTCCTCACTTGGTTCACGACTTTGGAAGGGAATGACATGGATGAACATGTTTCATGGAAATGTCGTAAAACAAGTGTGATTTCCTCCTGAACACAAAGAGTTACAATATAGAAATTTCTGTACGATACATATCCTAAAGAAGTACACTTGCAACATTTAACTGACTTGGTTCACTATTTTGTAAAATCATGGCCTGTGTGAACATGTGCCATTCAAATGTCACAAAACAAGTGAGATTTTGGGCGGAACACAAATGATACAGTATAGGAACTTCTCTAAGATACTTATCCCTAAGAAGTGAAATTCCAACATTTGACTCTGAATCCTCCGCACTTGGTTCACTATTTTGGAAAATCATGGTCTGCGTTAACATGTTATGTGCAAATGGCGCAAAATAAGTATGATCTTCTCCTGAACACAAAGTGTAACACTACAGACAGCAGGCTCTAGGACCCCAGGCCAGCCCACAGGGACCTGGCTCTGACTCCCACCATCCAGCTGGAGCCACACGGGGGCCGAGGGACGAGGAGGACCTCCCCCTGCGCCCGGGCCCCGTCCCAGCTGCCCTCGGGTTAAATAGCTCCACGCCCACGCGCCCATCCTCCCTTTTCACCCCACCCCGCTCCGCTGGTCGGGACACGCGCGCGGTCCGCGCGGTCCACCCGGGCCTCACCCCGCGCCCTAGGTAAGTCCCCCTTCGGGCCCCGCCCACCAGTACCCCAGGCCAAATAATTCAGTTTAGTGAAATTGAGAGATCTTAAGAGTTAAAATGACAATGCCAATGTCAAAGTGCAAATCCATGAGAAGCAACACTCAAGTAAATAAATTTCCCACTGAAGAAATTAATCCCATAATGTTAGACTCCAACAAGAACAAACCCGCGGAAAAAGGCCAAGAAAGCCTGACCCAGGATAACGACTTTCAAAATATGATCATTACCATGTTCAATACTATGAAAGAGGAAATCCGGGAGGAATTACATAATCAAATCAATCTCTTTGAAGAGGAACACAACAGACATCTGGAGGAGTTGAGAAAAACAGTGCAAGAAACAAAAAGTGGCATAGAGCAGTTAAAACAAACTCAAGCAGAGTTTAAAACTGAGCTAAAAGACAAGTTATCTTCAACCCAGAACGCCACAGAGAGTCTTATCAACAGAACTAATGAAGCAGAAAAAAGAATTTCAGATCTTGAAGATAAAGTGGGAGTACTAACCAGCTCAATGGAAGAGGTTGTTAAAGCCAAAAAGATACTTGAGAGAAATATCCAAGAGATATGGGACACCCTGAAGAAGCCTAACATGCGTATTCATGGAATACCGGAGCAAGAATCTCAAAATACCACCCCTGAGGAAATTTTTCAAACGATCATCAAGGAAAACTTTCCTCATCTAAAAAAAGAGAGGCCCATTCATATTCAAGAGGCATTCCGCAACCCAAACAGATATGACCAAAATAGAAGCACACCGTGGCAAATAATAGTTAAAACACTCCACATTCAAGATAAAGAACTGGTGCTGAGAGCTTCAAGGGAGAAAAAACAAGTCACTTTTAAAGGTAAACCTATTAAAATAACAAATGACTTCTCAGTCGAAACAGTAAAAGCAAGAAGAGCTTGGAGAGACATACTTCAAGTATTGCATGAGCAAAAATGTCAACCCAGGCTGATTTACCCTGCAAAACTATCAGTCATGATGGAGGGAGAAAGAAAAATTTTCCAGCACAAAGACAACTTTAAGGGATACATGTCCACCAAACCAGGCCTTCAAAAACTGCTAGAAATGATACTCAAGCATGAAGAAAAAAACAGGCATATCCAGGAGAACAGAAGGCAAATATAACACCATTAAAAGCGAAGCAATATACTTATAAAAGCTACTAAACATAATAAATGTCTGGAATTAACAATAGTTTCTCCATTATAACACTAAATGTTAATGGACTTAATTCACCGATCAAGAGACACAGATTACAAACTTGGATTAAAAATCACAATCCATCAATCTGCTGCCTGCAGGAAACCCATCTCACCCCAAAAGATAGGCACATCCTAAGAATGAAAGGCTGGTCCAAAATCTTGCAAGCTAATGGAACCAGGAAACAGGCAGGGGTAGCCATTATGCTATCAGACAAAGTGGACTTCAAACCAAAGAAAATTATAAGAGACACAGATGGATACTACATTTTAGTCACAGGTACAATTCACCAGGAAGATTTCACAATACTGAATGTATATGCACCCAATACGGGCCCCTCCACATTCGTTAAGAAAACCCTACAGCGTCTAAAGCAAGAAATCAACCCCCAAACGATAATTCTTGGGGACTTCAACACCGTCCTCTCTACATGGGATAGATCAACAGGTCAAAAGCTTAACAGAGACACTTTGGAACTTAATCAAACCCTGAAAGAAATGGACCTCACAGATCTCTATCGAACTTTTCACCCACGCACCAAAGAATACACATTTTTCTCAGCAGCACACGGAACTTTCTCCAAAATAGATCACATATTGGGCCACAAAATGAATCTACACATATACAAGAAAGTTGAAATTCTAACCTGTGCCCTATCAGACCACCACGGCCTAAAGCTAGACATCCACAACACATCAAACAAGAGAAAATACACTAACTCCTGGAAACTTAACACTATGATGCTGAATGAGAACTGGATTCAGGAAGAAATTAAAAAGGAAATTCAAGATTTCCTGAAAGTGAATGATAACGAAAATACAACTTACCAAAATCTCTGGGACACAATGAAAGCTGTTCTAAGAGGTAAGTTCATAGCTCTTAATGCCCACGTCAAAAAAATGGAAACATCAGAAATAATCAACTTAACAATGCAGCTTAAAGCTTTAGAGAAACTAGAGCAATCTGATCCCAAAAGCACTGGAAGAGAAGAGATTAGCAAAATAAGGGGAGAAATATCTGAAATCGAGAAAAAGAAAACGATAGAAAAAATCAACCAATCAAAAAGCTGGTTCTTTGAAAAAATCAACAAGATTGATACACCCCTAGCTAAACTAACCAAAATCAAGAGAGAGAAAACCCAAATTAACAAAATTAGAAATGAACATGGAGTAATCACTACTGATACCCAAGAAATCCAGAGAATTATAACATCATATTTCAAAAACTTATACTCTGTGAAGTTTGACAACACAAAAGAGATGGATGAATTTCTAAGTAAACACAACTTACCTAAATTGAATCAGGAAGTTGTGAATTATTTAAATAGTCCTATAACATATAAGGAAATTGAGGAAGTAATCTCGAATCTTCCCACAAAAAAATGTCCTGTCCCAGATGGATTCAGCACAGAGTTCTACCAGACATTTAAGGAGTTAATAACACCAATACTCCTTAAACTGTTCCATCAAATAGCAAAGGAAGGAACACTACCAAATTCCTTCTATGAAGCTAATATCGTTTTAATCCCAAAACCTAATAAAGATTCACTTAAGAAAGAAAACTATAGGCCGATCTCCCTGATGAACACAGACGCAAAGATTCTCAACAAAGTCTTAGCAAATCGGATTCAAAAACATATTAAAAAGATCATTCATGGGGACAAAGTAGGCTTCATCCCCGGCACACAAGGTTGGTTCAACATACGCAAATCAATAAATGTAATTCATCATGTAAACCAGTCCAAAGTCCAAGAACACATGATACTCTCGATAGATGCAGAAAAAGCTTTTGACAAGATCCAACAGCCTTTTATGATCAAAACGCTAGAGACAGTAGGAATGGAAGGAACCTTTATCAATATAATAAAAGCTGTATACAAAAAGCCCACAGCAAGGATTATGCTCAATGGGGAACAATTGGAAGCATTCCCACTTCGATCAGGAACTAGACAAGGCTGTCCACTCTCACCACTTCTATTCAATATTGTACTTGAAGTCTTAGCTGAAGCCATAAGACAAGAAAGGGACATAAGAGGGATTCAAATCAGCAAGGAAGAAATCAAGCTATCCCTATTTGCAGATGACATGATCTTATACCTGAGGAATCACAAAAACTCCACCAGGAAGCTCCTGGAACTAATTGAGAAGTTCAGCAGGGTGGCAGGATACAAAATAAATGGGCAAAAATCAGAGGCCTTCCTATATGCCCAGAATGAAAGAAGTGAAAAAGCCTTGAGAGAAACCATGCCATTTACTATAACCCCTAAAAAAATGAAATACCTTGGTATAAACCTAACTAAGGAGGTAAAAGACCTTTACAATGAAAACTTTAAAACCCTAAAGAAAGAAATTGCAGAAGACACCAGAAGGTGGAAAGACCTCCCTTGTTCCTGGATTGGCAGAATCAACATTGTAAAAATGACCATCCTACCAAAGGCAATATACAGATTCAATGCTATACCAATCAAAATCCCAAAGCAATTCTTCAAAGAAGTTGAACAAACAATCTCAAAGTTCATATGGAGGCACAAAAGATCCAGGATAGCAAAAACAATCCTGAGTAACAAAAACACAGCTGGAGGTATTACCATACCAAACCTAAGTCTATACTATAAATCCATAGTTATAAAGACAGCCTGGTACTGGCTCCAAAATAGACACACAGATCAATGGATAAGGATTGAAGACCCAGATATAAGCCCACAAAGTTACAGCCATTTGGTCTTTGACAAAGGGGCCCAAAGAATCCAATGGGAAAAGATCAGCATCTTCAACAAATGGTGCTGGCAAAACTGGATCTCCACATGCAGAAGATTAAAGCTGGACCTGTACTTGTCACCATGTACAAGACTTAATTCCAAATGGATCAAGGACCTTGATATCAGGCCAGAGACTTTAAAAACCATAGTTGAAAGGATAGGGAACTCCCTCGAGCTGATTGGGCTAGGCCAACACTTCCTAAACAGACATCCAATGGCACAGTCACTGCTACCAACTCTCAACAGTTGGGATCTTGTGAAATTAAAGAGCTTCTGTTCAGATAAAGAGATTGTCACACGAGCTCAAAGGCAAACCACAGAATGGGAGAAAATCTTCACTAACCACATATCTGACAGAGCTCTACTGTCCAGAGTGCACAAAGAACTTAGAAAATTAAACTCCAAGGAAAACACTGGCCCAATTAAAAATGGGCCCTGGAACTTCAAAGAAACTTTACCAGGGATGAAATTAAAATGTCTAACAATTATCTTAAAAAATGCTCCCCTTCCTTCGCCATCAGGGAAATGCAAATCAAAACTTCCCTGAGATATCATCTCACCCCGGTCAGGATGGCAAAAATCCACAATACAAACAACGACAAATGCTGGAGAGGATGTGGAGAGAGGGGAATTCTCCTACATTGTTGGTGGGAATGCAGGCTCATACAGCCACTCTGGCGAGCCGTCTGGAGATTCTTAAAGAAATTAAAGATTGAAATGCCATATGACCCTGCTATCCCACTTTTGGGAATAACCCCCCATGCAGCAGAGGTTCGCCTCGATAGCACAAGCTCGACCATGTTCATAGCAGCACTGTTTACAATAGCAAAGACATGGAATCAACCTAAATGTCCAACAGTTGACGAGTGGATAAGGAAACTGTGGTACATCTATACAATGGAGTACTACTCAGCAATCAAAAATGTTGACTTACTGGAATTTGCTGGGAAATGGATGTCATTAGAAAGAATTATATTAAGTGAAGTATCCCAAACCCAGAAAATTAAGCGCCGTATGTACTCCCTAATAGGTGGCTCCTAGTACCAAACTCACCCAGCCCACATTGAGACACTCAAAAGTAAACCTATGTAACACAGTAATTGCAAGGATTATGAACAAGAGAGATGAGTTAGGAGGGCCACACCAGAAACAAGGAGAGAGGAGACCATGTTACAGCAGAGAAAATAGGCCTCCATCAAGGTCTGCAAGTAAGTAATGAGAAACCTGGTTAAGTTCACAGACGTTCTTTCCTGATCTCACCAGAAGGGGAGGGCATATAGTCTAGCAGATAAAAAGTAATCATTTTGCAAATGGGTGATGGACCCCTCCCTCAGTGAGGTTTCCTACTCTTATTACATCTACCCTTGAATGTGCTATTACAACAAGACTCCAGTTTAACAGCTTTTTGTCTCTGGCCAGGGGGTGACATACAGTGCCCAGGAGAATGGAGTGAAGGGAATTGCAGGAGCAGCAAAACTGCAAAAGAAAATCAACAAACCACAATCCAGAACTTCAGAGACTCTATATCAATCACATAGAACTAGGACAGCCTAATCTCTCCCCATCCTGGAGCTCAGGGACATTTGTGGAAGAGGGGGCGGTAAGATTGTAAGAGTAAAAGGATGGGAGGAGCAACGATTTGCAAGATTCTCAACAATAGTTGGGGCCAAAGCAATCATAATGGGACTTTGCATGCCCTGCGCAATGTCCAGCGCACTGTTGCCCTCATAAAGTCTAGCATCTGTTAAGGGCACCGAGACCCCTGGAGGCAAGGGATTGACAGCCATAGTAGTGATCTTGTCCTTAAGGGGAACAAGAGAAAGGGCTTATGAAAATGCCACTGGGTCCTTATATGTCATCGGAGAGGAGGACCCAGTGGAGAGTTAGGCGTACACAATAAAGGACTCTCTGGGAATTGGGGGGGAGGCACTGGGGGAAGGGGAGGGGGAGGAGGGGGGAGGGAGGGAACAGGTAAAAAATTTTAAAATGTATAATTAAATTTTTAATAATAATATAAAAAAGAAAAGAAAGGAATTTTGTATGTCAATTCCATGTACTATCCAATGTACAAAGTAACAGAGAACGCAAAATTTAAGTGAAGTCAGTCCATTCCTCCATTATATTCATCTCATGTAGCAAGCATGGAAGACTACAGAATGAAGGCCTCTTTTGATTTTGATCTAGGATATGCTTATATATTTAAATAACTCACTATAAACTTAGTCTTAATCTTTGAAAAGGCAGAGGTACAAAGCAGATCAGCTAAAAGATGTTTTCTAAGTTAAAATAAGCTAGTAGAACACCTGTCTATTATGTGCAAGACTTTGGATTCAGTACCTATCAGTGCAGAACTACTAACTAAATAAATAAATGATAAGAACTCAAAAGTTTAAAAAAAAAAAAAAAAGAAGTGCACTTGCAACACTTGACTCAGAGTCCTGCTCACTTGGATCACTCTTTTGGACATTCATGGCCTGCGTGAACATGTTCCTTGCAAATGTCTCAAAACAAGGATGATTTTCTCCTGAATGCAAATGTTACAGTGTAGAAACTTCTCTAGGATACTTATCCCCAAAAAGTGCACTTCCTACATTTGATTCTGAATCCTCCGCACTTGGTTCATTATTTTGGAAATCATCTCCTGCATGAAGAGGTTCCATGGAAACGCCGCAAAACAAGTGTGATTTTCTGCAGAACAGAAAGAGGTACAGTATTGAAACTTCTGTAGGATACTTATCGCTAAGAAGTGCACTTCCAACATTTGACTCTGAGTCCTCCTCACTTGCTTCACTATGTTGGAAAATCATGGCCTGCATGAACATGTTCCAGCGAAACATTGCAAAACAAGTGTGATACTCTCCTGTACACAAAGAATGACAGTATAGAAACTTTGGTGGGATACGTACCGGTAAGAAGAGCACTTGCAACACTTGACTCTGAGTCCTTTTCTCTTGGTTCACTATTTTGGAATATCACGGCTTGCGTGTAAATATTCCATTGACTGTCGCACAATTAGTGTGAATTTCTCCTGATCACAATGAGCTACAGTATAGAAACTTCTGTACAATACAAATCCCAAAGAAGTGCACTTGCAACTTTTGACCCTGAGTCATCCTCACTTGGTTAACTATTTTGGAAAAATCATGGCCTGCTTCAACATGTTCCATGGAAATGTGGCACAACAAATGTTATTTTCTCCTGAACACAAAGAGTTACAGTATAGGAACTTCCATAGGACACTTACCGTTAAGATGTGCACGTGCAATATTTGACTCTGAACCCTCCTCACTTGGTTCACTATTTTGGAAATTCATGGCCTGCGCGAACATGTTATATGCAAATATCGCAAAACAAGTGTGATCTTCTCCTGAACACAAAGTGTTACAGTATAGAATCTTCTGTAGGATACTTATCCCTAAGAAGTGCACTTCCAACATTTGACTCTCAGTCTTCTTCACTTGGTTCACTCTTTTGGAAAATCAAGGCCAGCGTGAACATATTCCACGAAAACGTCCCAAAACCAGTGTGATTTCCTCCTGAACATAAAAAGTTACGTCGTATGAACATCTACAGGATTCTTATCACTGAGAAGTGAATGTGAAACATGTGAATTGGTCGCTTCCTCACTTGGTCACTATTTTCAGCTCATTAGAGGCCTGAACATGGTTGGTAGAATCAGCACAAAAGGAATGTTGTTTTCTCAAGAACACAAAGTTTTAGCGTATAGAAACCTGTGTAGGATACTTGTCCTAAAGAAGTGCACGTGCTACATATGACTGTATGTCCTCTTAACTTGGTTCACGATTTTGGAAGGGAATGACATGCATGAACATGTTTCATAGAAACGTCATACAACAAGTGTGATTCCCTCCTGAACACAAAGAGTTACGGTATAGAAACTTCTGCACAACACTTATCCTAAAGAAGTGCACTTCCAACACTTGACTCAGAGTCCTGCTCACTTGGTATACTATTTTGTAAAATCATGGCCTGTGTGAACATGTGCAATGCAAATGTCACAAAACAAGTATGATTTTTTTGATCCAAATATTACAGTAGAGAAAATTCTGTAGGATACTACTCCCTAAGATGTGCACTTCCAGCATTTGACTCTGAATCCTCTTCACTTAGTTCACTATTTTTGAAACTCATGGCCTGCGCGAACATGTTATATGCAAATATCGCAAAACAAGTGTGATCTTCTCCTAAACACAAAGTGTTACAGTATAGAATCTTCTGTAGGATACTTATCCCTAAGAAGTGCACTTCCAACATTTGACTCTCAGTCTTCCTCACTTGGTTCACTCTTTTGGAAAATCAAGGCCTGCGTGAATATATTCCACAAAAACATCACAAAACCAGTGTGATGTCCTCCTGAACATAAAAAGTTACAAGGTATGAACATCTACAGGATTCTTACCACTGAGAAGTGGAAGTGAAATATGTGAATTTGACCCTTCCTCACTTGATCACTATTTTCAATCTCATTAGAGGCCTGAACAGAGTTGGTAGAATCAGCACAAAACGAATGTTGTTTTCTCCAGAACACAAAGACTTACCGTCTAGAAACCTGTGTAGGATACTTATCCCAAAGAAGTGCACATGCTACATATGACTGTGAGTCCTGTTCACTTGGTTCACGAATTTGGAAGGGAATGACGTGCATGAAAATGTTTCATGGAAACGTCGTACAACAAGTGTGATTTCCTCCTGAACACAAAGAGTTACAGTATAGAAATTTCTGCACAACACTTATCCTAAAGAAGTGTACTTGCAACATTTGACTCAGAGTCCTCCTCACTTGGTTCACTCTTTTGGAAATTCATGGCCTGCATCAACGTGTTCCTTGCAAATGTCACAAAACAAGGATGATTTTCTCCTGAACGAAAATGTTACAGTGTAGAAACTTCTCTAGGATACTTTTCCCCAAGAAGTGCACATCCTACATTTCATTCTGAATCCTCCGCACTGGGTTCACTATTTTGGAAATCATCTCCTGCATGAACAGGTTCCATGGAAATGCCACAAAACAAGTGTGATTTTCTGCAGAACAGAAAGAGGTACAGTATTGAAACTTCTGTAGGATACTTATCACTAAGAAGTGCACTTCCAACAATTGACTCTGAGTCCTCCTCACTTGGTTCAATATTTTGGGAAATCATGGCCTGCATGAACATGTTCCAGCGAAACATTGCAAAACAAGTGTGATACTCTCCTGTACACAAAGAATGACAGTATAGAAACTTTGGTGGGATACTTACCGCTAAGAAGAGAACTTGCAACATATGACTCTGAGCCCTTCTCTCTTGGTTCACTATTTTGGAATATCACGTCTTGCGTGTAAATGTTCCATTGACTGTCGCACAACTAGTTTGACTTTCTCCTGATCACAAAGACTTACACTATAGAAACTTCTGTAGGATACGTATCCCAACGAAGTGTGCTTGCAACATTTCACTCAGTGTCATCCTCACTTGGTTAACTCTTGTGGAAAAATCATGGCCTGGGTCAACATGTTCCATGGAAATGTGGCACAACAACTGTTATTTTCTCCTGAACACAAAGAGTTACAGTATAGGAACTTCCGTAGGACACTTACCTTTAAGAAGTGCACGTGCAATATTTGACTCTGAACTCTCCTCACTTGGTTCACTATTTTGGAAAATCATGGCCTGTGAGAACATGTTATATGCAAATATCGCAAAAGAAGTGTGATCTTCTCCTGAACACAAAGTGTAACAGTATAGAATCTTCTGTAAGATACTTATCCCTAAGAAGTGCACTTCCAACATTTGACTCTCAGTCTTCCTCACTTTGTTCACCATTTTGGAAAATCAAGGCCTGCGTGAACATATTCCATGAAAACATCACAATACCAGTGTGATTTCCTCCTGAACATGAAAAGTTACAAGGTATGAACATCTACAGGATTCTCAGCACTGAGAAGTGAAAGTGAAACATGTGAATTTGATGCTTCCTCCTCCTGGTCACTATTTTCAAGCTCAGTAGAGGCCTGAACATAGTTGATAGAATCAGCACAAAACGAATGTTGTTTTCTCTAGAACACAAAGTTTTACCATCCAGAAACCTGTGTAGGATACTTATCCCAAAGAAGTCCACATGCTACATATGACTGTGAGTCCTCCTCACTTGGATCACGATTTTAAAAGGGAATGACATGCATGAACATGTTTCATGGCAATGTCGTACAACAAGTGTGATTTCCTCCTGAGCACAAAGAGTTTCAGTATAGAAACTTCTGCACGACACTTATCCTAAAGAAGTGCACTTGCAGCATTTGATGCAGAGTCCTCCTCACTTCGTTCACTGTTTTGGAAAATCATGGCCTGTGTGAACATATGCCATGCAAATGTCACAAAACAAGAATGATTTTTTCCTGAATGCAAATGTAACAGTAAACAAACTTCTGAAAGATACTTATCCCTAAGAGGTGCACTTCCAGCATTTGACTCTGAATCCTCCTCACTTGGTTCACTATTTTGGAAATTCATGGCCTTCGTGAACATGTTCCATGCAAATGTCACAAAACAAGTATCATTTTCTCCTGAACACAAATGTTACAGTGTAGAAACGTCTCTAGGATACTTATCCGCAAGAATTGCACTTCCTACATTTGATTCTGAATCCTCCGCACTTGGTTCACTATTTTGGAAATCATCTCCTGCATGAAGAGGTTCCATGGAAACGCCACAAAACAAGTGTGATTTTCTGCAGAACACAAAGAGGTACAGTATTGAAACTTCTGTAGGCTACTTACCACTAAGAAGTGCACTTCCAACATTTGACTCTGTGTCCTCCTCACTTGATTCACTATTTTGGAAAGTCATAGCCTGCGTGAACATGTTCCATGGAAACATTGCAAAACAAGTGTGATACTCTCATGAACACCAAGAATGACAGTATAGAAACTTTTGTGGGATAATTACCGCTAAGACGAGCACTTGCAACATTTGACTCTGAGTCCTTCTCTCTTGGTTCACTATTTTGGAATATCATGGCTTGCGTGTAAATGTTCCATTGACTGTCGCACAACTAGTGTGAATTTCTCCTGATCACAAAGAGTTACAGGATAGAAACTCCTGTAGGATACGTCTCCCAACGAAGTGCACTTGCAACATTTGACTCTGAGTCATCCTCACTTGGTTAACTATTTTGAAAAATCATGGCCTGCTTCAACATGTTCCATGGAAATGTGGCACTACAACTGTTATTTTCTCCTGAACACAAAGAGTTACAGTATAGGAACTTCCATAGGACACTTATCGGTAAGAAGTGCACGAGCAACATTTGTCTCTGAAACCTCCTCACTTGGTTCAATATTTTGGAAAATCATGGCCTGCATGAACATGTTATATGCAAATGTCGCAAAACAAGTATGATCTTCTCCTGAACACAAAGTGTTACGGTATAGAATCTTCGGTAGGATACTTATCCCTAAGAAGTGCACTTCCAACATTTGACTCTCAGTCCTCCTCACTTGGTTCACCATTTTGGAAAATCAAGGCCTGCATGAACGTATTCTATGAAAACGTCACAGAACCAGTGTTATTTTCTCCTGAATATAAAAAATTACAATGTATGAACATCTACAAGATTCTTATCATTGGGAAGTGAAAGTGAAACATGTGAATTTGACGCGTACTCACTTGGTCACTATTTTCAAGCTCATTATAGGCCTGAACATAGTTGGTAGAATCAGCACAAAATGAATGTTGTTTTCTCCTGAACACAAAGTTTTAGCATCTAGAAAGCTGTGTAGGATACTTGTCCCAAAGAAGTGCATGTGCTACATATGACTGTGAGTCCTCTTCCCTTGGTTCACGATTTTGGAAGGGAATGACATGCATGAACATGTTTCATGTAAACGTTGTACAAAAAGTGTGATTTCTCCTGAACACAAAGAGTTACAGTATAGAACTTTCTGTAAGACACTTATCCTAAAGAAGTGCACTTGCAACATTTGACTCAGAGTCCTTCTCACTTGGCTCACTATTTTGGAAAACCATGGCCTGTGTGAACATATGCCATTCAAATATCACAAAACAAGTATAATTCTTTCCTGAACGCAAATGTTAGAGTATACAAACTTCGCTAGGATACTTCTCCCTAAGAGCTGCCCTTCAATGCATTTGACTCTGAATCCTCCTCACTTGCTTCACTATTTTTGAAATTCATTGCCTACGTGAACATGTTCCATGCAAGTGTCACAAAACAAGTATGATTTTCTCCTGAATGCAAATGTTACAGTGTAGAAACTTCTCTAAGATACTTATCCCCAAGAAGTGCACTTCCTACATTTGATTCTGACTCCTCCTCACTTGGTTCACTATTTTAGAAATCATCTCCTGCATGAATAGGTTCCATGGAAACGTTGTAAAACAAGTGTGATTTTCTGCAGAACACAAAGAAGTACAGTATTGAAACTTCTGTAGGCTATTTACCACTAAGAAGTGCACTTCCAACATTTGACTCTGAGTCCTCCTCACTTGGTTCACTATTTTGAAAAATTACAGCCTGCATAAACATGTTCCAGGGAAAAATTGCAAAACAAGTGTTATACTCTCCTGAACACAAAGAATGACAGTATAGAAACTTGGTGGGATACTTACCGCTAAGAAGAAGAGCACTTGCAACATTTGACTCTGAGTTCTTCTCTCTTGGTTCACTATTTTGGAATATCATGGTTTGTGTGTAAATGTTCCATTGACTGTCGCACAACAAGTGTGACTTTCTCCTGATCACAAAGAGTTACAGTATAGAAACTTTTGTATGATACGTATCCCAACGAGGTGCACATGCAACATTTGACTCTGAGTCATCCTCACGTGGTTAACTATTTTGGAAAAATCATGGCCTGCTTCAACATGTTCCATGGAAATATGGCACAACAACTGTTATTTTCTCCAGAACACAAAGGGTTACAGTATAGGAACTTCTGTAGGACACTTACCTGTAAGTAGTGCAAGTGCAATATTTGACTCTGAACCCTCCTCACTTGGTTCACTATTTCGGATATCAGGGCCTGCATGAACATTTATATGCAAATGTCACAAAACAAGTATGATCTTCTCCTGAACACAAAGTGTTAAAGTGTAGAATCTTCTGTAGGACACATCCCTAAGAAGTGCACTTCCAACATCTGACTCTCAGTCCTCCTCACTTGCTTCACCATTTTGGAAAATCAAGGCCTGTGTGAACATATTCCATGAAAACGTCACAAAACCGGTGTGATTTTATCCTTAACATAAAAAGTTACACTGTATGAACATTTACAGAATTCTTATCACTGAGACGTGAAAGTGAAACATGTGAATTTTATGCTCCTTACTTGTTCACTATTTTCTAGCTCATTACAAGCCTGAACATGGTTGGTAGAATCACCACAAAACAAATGTTGTTTTCTACAGAAAACAAAGTTTTAGCGTCTAGAAACCTGTGTAGGATACTTGTCCCCAAGAAGTGCACATGCTACATATAACTGTGAGTCCTCTTCACTTGATTCAGGATTTTGGAATGGAATGACATGCATGAACATGTTAAATGGAAACGTTGTACAATAAGTGTTATTTCCTCCTGAACACAAAGAGTTACAGTATAGGAACTTCCGCAGGATCCTTACTGGTAAGAAGTGCACATGCAATATTTGAGTCTGAACCCTCTTCCCTTGGTTCACTATTTTGTAAAATCATGGCCTGCATGAACATGTTATATGCAAATGTCGCAAAACAAGTATGATCTTCCCTGAACACAAAGTGTTACAGTATAGAATCTTCTATAGGATACTTATCCCTAAGAAGTGCACTTCCAACATTTGACTCTCAGTCCTCCTCCCTTGGTTCACTATTTTGGAAAATCTAAGCTTGCGTGATCATATTCCATGAAAACGTCACAAAACCAGTGTGATTTTCTCTTGAACATAGAAGGTTACAATGTATGAACATTTACAGGATTATTATCACTGAGAGTGAAAGTGAAACATGTGAATTTGAAGCGTCCTCACTTGGTCACTGTTTTTCAAGCTCATTACAAGCTCGAACATAGTTGGTAGAATCAGCACAAAGAAATGTTGTTTGCTCCAGAATACAAAGTTTTACAGTTCTAGAAACCTGTGTAGGATACTTATCCCAAAGAAGTGCACATGCTACATATGACTTCCCAAAGAAGTACACATGCTACATATGACTGTGAGTCCTCTTCACTTGGTTCACTATTTTGGACGGGAAGGACCTGCATTTACATGTTTTCATGGAAACGTTGTAAGCCAAGTGTGATTTCTCCTGAACACAAAGAGATACAGTATAGAACGTTCTGTAAGACACTTAATTTAAGAAGTGCACTAGCAACATTTGACTCAGAATCCACCTATTTGGCTCACTATTTTGAAAATCATGGCCTGTTGAACATGTGCCATGCAAATGTCATAAACAAGTATGATTTTCTCCTGAACGCAAATGTTACAGTGTAGAAACTTCCTCTGGATACTTACCCCAATAAGTGCACTTCCTACATTTGATTCTGAATCCTCAGCCACTTGGTTCACTATTTTGGAATCATCTCCTACATGAATAGGTCCATGGAAACGTCGCAAAACAAGTTTGATTTTCAGCAGAACACAAAGATGTATAGTATCGAAACTTCTGTAGGATACTTACCACTAAGAATTGCACTTCCAACATTTGACTCTGAGTCCTCCTCACTTGGCTCACTATTTTGGAAATTCATGCCCTGCGTCAATATGTTCCATGCAATTGCCAGAAAACAAGTATGATTTATCCTGAACGCAAATGTTACAGTGTAGAAACTTCTCTGGATACTTATCCACAAGAAGTGCACTTCCTACATTTGATTCTGAATCTCTGCACTTGGTTCACTATTGGGAAATAATCTTCTACATGAATAGTTTCCATGGAAACGTCGCAAAACAAGTTGTGATTTTCTGCAGAACACAAGAGGGTACAGTATCAAAACTTCTGTAGGCTACTTACCACTAAGAAGTGCCACTTCCAACATTTGATCTGAGTCCTCCTCACTTGGTTCACTATTTTCAAAATTCATGGCCTGAGTCAATATGTTCCATGCAAATGCCACAAAACAAGTATGATTTTCTCCTGAACGCAAATGTTACAGTGTAGAAACTTCTCTGCATACTTATCCCCAAGAAGTGCACTTCCTACATTTGATTCTGAATCATCCGCACTTGGTTCACTATTTTGCAAATGATCTCCTACGTGAATAGGTTCCATGGAAATGTCGGAAAACAAGTGTGATTTTCAGCAGAACACAAAGAGTTTCAGTATCGAAACTTCTGTAGGATATTTACCACTAAGAAGTGCACTTCCAACATTTGACTCTGAGTCCTCCTCACTTCATTATCTATTTTGGAATATCATGCCTTGAGTGTAATGTTCCATTGACTGTCTAACAACAAGTGTGACTTTCTCCTGATCACAAAGAATTACTCTATAAAAACTTCTGTAGGATATTGTATCCCAAAGAAGTGTACTTGCAACATTTGACTCTGAGTCAGCCTCATTTGGTTAACTATTTGGAAAAATCATGGCCTGCTTCAACATGTTCCATGGAAATGTGGCACAACAACTGTTATTTTCCCTTGAACACAAAGAGTTACAGTATAGGAACCTCTCTAGGATACTTATCCCTAAGAAGTGAAATTCCAACATTGACTCTGAATCCTCTGCACTTGGTTCTTTCTTTTGGAAAATCATGGCCTGCGTGAACATGTTTTATACGAATGTCGCAAAACAAGTATGATCTTCTCCTGAACACAAAGTGTAACACTATAGAATCTTCTGTAGGGGATACTTATCCCTAAGAAGTGCACCTCCAACATGTGACTCTCAGTCCTCCTCACCTGGTTCACTACTTTGGAAAATAAGGCCTGCATGAACATGTTGCATGAAAAGTCACAAAACCAGTGTGAATTTCTCCTGCACTTAAAAAGTTACAACGTATGAATATCTACAGTATTCTTATCACTGAGAAGAAATAGTGAAACATGTGAATTTGATGCGTCCTCACTTGTCACTATTTTCAAGCTGATTACAAGCCTGAACATAGTTGGTAGAATCAGCACAAAACAAATGTTGTTTGCTCCAGAATACAAAGTTTTACAGTCTAGAAACCTGTGTACGATACTTATCCCAAAGAAGTGCACATGCTACATATGACTTCCCAAAGAAGTGCACATGCTACATATGACTTCCCAAAGAAGTGTACATGGTACATATGACTGTGAGTCCTCTTCACTTGGTTCACTGTTTTGGAAGGGAATGACATGCATGAACATGTTTCTTGGAAACGTAGTAAACCAAGTGTGATCCTCCTGAACACAAAGAGTTATAATATAGAAACTTCTGTACGATACTTATCCTAAAGAAGTGCACATTCAACATTTACCTCAGAGTCCTCCTGACTTGGTTCACTATTTGTAAAATCATAGCCTGTGGAACATGTGCCATTCAAATATCACAAAACAAGTATGATTTTCCCCTGAACATAAATGTTACAGTATAGGAACTTCTCTAGGATACTTATCCCTAAGAAGTGAAATTCCAACATTTGA
>JALPQD010000912.1:0-61131 GCA_023101885.1 Typhlomys cinereus | reverse complement strand
AAGCTCATTACAGGCCTGAACATAGTTGGTAGAATCACAAAAAACGAATGTTGTTTTCCCCAGAACACAAAGTTTTACCGTCTAGAAACCTGTGTAGGATACTTATCCCAAAGAAGTGCACATGCCACATATGACTGTGAGTCCTCTTCACTTGGTTAACTATTATGGAAGGGAATGACATGCATGAACATGTTTAATGGAATTGTCGTACAACATGTGTGATTTCCTCCTGAACACAAAGAGTTACAGTATAGAAACTTCTGTGTCACTCTTATCTTAAGAAGTGCACTTACAACATTTGACTGAGAGTCCTCCTCACTTGGTTCACTATTTTCGAAAATCATGGCCTGTGTGAACATGTTCCATGCAAATGTCACAAAACAAGTATGATTTTCTCCTGCTGCAAATGTTACAGTACACAAACTTCTGTAGGATACTTATCCCTAAGAGGTGCACTTACAGCATTTGACTCTGAGTCCTTCTCTCTTGGTTCACTATTTTGGAAAATCATAGCCTGCATGAACATGTTCCCTGGAAACATTGCAAAACAAGTGATACTCACCTGAACACAAAGAATGACAGTATAGAAACTTTTGTCGGATACTTACTGCTAAGAAGAGCACTTGCAACATTTGACTCTGAGTCCTTCTCTCTTGGTTCACTATTTTGGAATATCATGGCTTGTGTGTAATGTTCCATTGACTGTCGCACAACAAGTTGACTTTCTCCTGATCACAAAGAGTTACAATAGAAATTTCTGTATTATACATATCCCAACGAAGTGCACTTGCAACATTTGACTCTGAGTCATCCTGACTTGGTTAATTATTTGGAAAAATCATGGCCTGCTTCAACATGTTCCATGGAAATATGGCACAAACTGTTATTTCTCCTGAACACAAAGAGTTACAGTATAGGAACTTCCGTAGGATACTTACCGGTAAGAAGTGCACGTGCAATACTTGACTCTGAACCCTCCTCACTTGGTTCACTATTTTGGAAAATCATGGCCTGCGTGAACATGTTATATACAAATGTCGCAAAACAAGTGTTATCTTCTCCTGAACACAAAGTGTTATAGTATAGAAATTTCGGTAGGATACTTATCCTTAAGAAGTGCACTTCCAACATTTGACTCTCATCCTCCTCATTTGGTTCACTATTTTGGAAAATCAAGACCTGCGTGAACATATTCCATGAAAACGTTACAAAACAAGGGTGATTTTCCCTGAACATACAATGTTACAACGTATGAACATCTACAGGCTTCTTATCACTGAGAAGTGAAAGTGAAACATGAATTTGACGCTTCCTCACTTGGTCACTATTTTCAATCTCATTACAGGCATGAACATAGTTGTTAGAATCAGCACAAAACGAATGTTGTTTTCTCCAGAACACAAAGTTTTACCATCTACTAACCTGTGTAGGATATTTGTCCCAAAGAAGTGCACATGCTATATATGACTGTGAGTCCTCTTCACTTGGTTCACGATCTTGGAAGGGAATGACATGCATGAACATGTTTCAAGGAAACGTCGTACAACAAGTGTGATTTCCGCCTGAACACAAAAAGTTACAGCATAGCAACTTCTGTACAACACTTATCCTAAAGAAGTGCACTTGCAACATTTGATTCTGAGTCCTCCTCACTTGGTTCACTATCTTGGAAAATCATGGCCTGTGTGAACATGTGCCATGCAAATGTCACTCTACATGTATCATTTTCTCCTGAACGCAAATGTTAGAGTGTAGAAACATCTCTAGGATACTTATCCCCAAGAAGTGCACTTCCTGCATTTGATTCTGAATCCTCCGCACTTGGTTCACCATTTTGGAAATCATCTCCTGCATGAATAGGTTCCATGGAACCTTCGTAAAACAAGTGTGATTTTCTGCAGAACACAAAGAGGTACAGTATCGAAACTTCTGTAGGATACTTACCACTAAGAAATGCACTTCCAACATTTGACTCTGAGTCCTCCTCACTTGATTCCCTATTTTGGAAAATCATAGCCTGCGTGAACATGTTCCATGGAAATGTGGCACAAAACTGTTATATTCTCCTGAACACAAAGAGTTACTGTATAGGAATTTCCATAGGATACTTACCGGTAAGAAGTGCACGTGTAATATTTGACTCTGAACACTCCCTCACTTGGTTGACTATTTTGGAAAAGTCATGGCCTGCATGTACATGTTATATGCAAATGTTACAAAACAAGTGTGATCTTTTCCTTAACACAAAGTGTTACATTATAGAATCTTCTGTAAGATATTTATCCCTAAGAAGTGCAGTTCCACATTGACTCTCAGTTTTCCTCACTTGGTTCACTCTTTTGGAAATCAAAGGCCTGCGTGAACATATTCCATGAAAATGTCTCAAAACCAGTGATGATTTTCCTCCTGAACATAAAAGGTTGCAACGTATGATTCTTATCAGCTGAGAAGTGGAAGTGTAACGGGAATTTGATGCTTCCTCACGTGGTCACAATTTTCAAGCTCATTACAGGCCTGAACATACTTGGTAGAATAATCACAAAACGAATGTTGTTTTCCTCCAGAACACAAAGTTTTACCGTCTAGAAACCTGTGTAGGATACTTGTCCCAAAGAAGTGCACATGCTACATATGACTGTGAGTCTTCTTCACTTCGTTCACGATTTTGAAACGGAATGACATTGCAATGAACATGTTTCATAGAAACATCATACAACAAGTGTGATTTCCTCCTGAACACAAAGAGTTACAGTATAGAAACCTCTGTAACGACACTTATCCTAAAGAAGTGCACTTGCAACATTTGAATCAGAGTCCTTCCTCACTTACTTCACTATTTTGGAAAATCATGGCCTGTGTGAACATGTGCTATGCAAATGTCACAAAACAGGGATGATTTTCTCCTGAACGCAAATGTTACAGTATACAAACTTCTGTAAATGACACTTATCCCTACGAGTGCACTTCCTACATTTGATTCTGAATCTTCTGCACTTGGTTTCACTATTTTGTAAAATCAGGGCCCGTGTGAACACGGGCCATTCAAATGTCACAAAACATGTATGATTTTCTCCTGAACACAAATGTTACAGTATAGGAATTTCTCTCGGATACTTTTCCCTAAGAAATGAAATTCCAACATTCACTCTGAATCCTGCGCACTTGGTTGACTCTTTTGGAAAATCATGTCCCGCGATAACATGTTATATGTAAATGTCACAAAATAAGTATGATCTTCTCCTGAACACAAATTGAACACTATAGAATCTTCGGTAGGATACTTATCCCTAAGAAGTGCACTTCCAACATTTGACTCTCAGTCTTCCTCACTTGGTTCACTATTTTGGAAAATCAAGGCCTGCGTGAACATATTCCATGAAAACGTCACAAAGACCAGTGTGAATTTCTCCTGAACATAAAAAGTTACAACGTATGAACATCTACAGGATCCTTATCACTGAGAAGAGAAAGTGAAACATGTGAATTTGCCGCATCCTCACTTGGTCACTATTTTTCAAGCTCTTTACAACCCTGAACATAGTTGGTAGAATCAGTACAAAACAAATGTTGTTTTCTCTAGAATTCAAAGTTTTACAGTTTAGATACCTGTGTAGCATACTTATCCCAGAGAAGTGTACATGCTACACATGACTTCCCAAAGAAGTGCACATGCTACATATGACTGTGAGTCCTCTTCACTTGGTTCACGATTTTGGAAGGGAATGACATGCTATGAACATGTTTCATGGAACACGTCGTAAACAAGTGTGATTTCCTCCTGAACAAAAGAGGTACAATATTGAATCTTCTGAACGATACTTATCCTAAAGAAGTGCACTTGCAACATTTAACTCACTTGGTTCACTATTTTGAAAAATCATGGCCTGTGTGAAAATGTGACATTCAAAATGTCACAAAAAAAGTATGAGTTTTGCCTGAACACAAATGGTACAGTATAGAACCTATCTAGGATACTTATCCCTAAGAAGTGAAAATCCAACAGTTGACTCTGAATCCTCCGCACTTGGTTCACTATTTTGAAAATCATGGTCTGCGAGAACATGTGATATGTGAATGTCCCAAAACAAGTATGATCTTCTCCTGAACACAAAGTGTAAAACTATAATATCTTCGGTAGGATACTTATCACTAAGAAGTGCACCTCCAACATTTGACTGTCACTTCAGCTCACTTGTTCACTATTTTGGAAAATCAAGGCCTGCGTGAACATATTCCATCAAAACGTCACAAAACCAGTGCGAATTTCTCCTGAATATAAAAAGTTACAACGTATGAACATCTATAGGATCTTATCACTGAGAAGAGAAAGTGAAACATGTGAATTTGACGCGTCCTCACTTGGTCACTATTTTCAAGCTCTTTACAAGCCTGAACATAGTTGGTAGAATCAGTACAAACAAATGTTGTTTTCTCCTGAATACAAAGTTTTACAGTCGAGAAACCTGTGTAGGATACTTATCCCAAAGAAGTGCATATGCTGCACATGACTTCCCAAAGAAGTGCACATGCTACATATGACTGTGAGTCCTCTTCACTTGGTTCACTATTTAGGAAGGGAACGACATGCACTAACATGTTTCATGGAGAACGTCGTAAAACAATGTGTGATTTCCTCCTGAACAAAAAGAGTTACAATACAGACACTTCTTTTCGATACTTATTCTATAGAAGTGCAATTGCAACATTTAACTCCGAGTCCTCCTCACTTGGTTTCACTATTATGGAAAATCATGGCCTGCGTGAAAATGTTATAGGCAAATGTCGCAAAAAAAGTATGATCTTCTCCTGAACACAAGTGTAACACTATAGAATCATCTGTATGTTACTTACCCCTAAGAAGTTCACCTCCAACATTTGACTCTCAGTGCAGCTCACTTGGTTCACTATTTGGAAAAACAAGGCCTGCGTAAACATATTCCATGAAAACATCACAAACCAGTGTGAATTGCTCCTCAACATAAAAAGTTACAACATATGAACATCTACAGCATTCTTATCACTGAGAAGAGAAAGTGAAACATGTGAATTTGACTTGTCCTCACTTGGTCACTATTTTCAAGCTCATTACAGCCTGAAGATCGTTGGTAGAATCAGCACAAAACAAATGTGGTTTTCTCCAGAATACAAAGTTTTACAGTCTAGAAATTTGGTGTAGGATACTTAAGCCAAGGAAGTGCACATGCTACACATGATTTCCCAAAGAAGTGCACATGCTACATATGACTGTGAGTCCTCTTCACTTGGTTCACTTGTTTGGAAGGAAACGACATGCATGAACATGTTTCATGGAAACGTCGTGAAACAAGTGTGATTTCCTTCTGAACACAAAGACTTACAATATAGAAACTTCTGTTCGATAATTGTCCTAAAGAAGTGCACTTGTAACATTTAACTCGGAGTCCTCCTCTCTTGGTTCACTATTTTGTAAAATCATGGCATGTGTGAACATGTGCCATTCAAATGTCAAAAACCAGTATTATTTTCGCCTGAACACAAATGTTACAATATAGGAACTTCTCTAGGATACTTATCCCTAAGAAGTGAAATTCCAACATTTGACTCTGAATCCTCTGCACTTGGCTCACTATTTTGGAAAATCAGGGCCTGAGTGAACATGTTATGTGCAAATGTCACAAAACAAGTATGATCTTCTCCTGAACACAAAGTGTAAACACTATACAATCTTCTGTAGGATACTTATCCCTAAATGGTGCACCTCCAACATGTGACTCTCAGTCCAGGTCACTTGGTTCACTATTTTGGAAAATCAAGGCCTGCGTGAACATATTCCATGAAAACGTCACAAAACCAGTGTGAATTTCTCCTGAACATAAAAAATTACAACGTATGAACGTCTACAGGATTCTTATCACTGATAAGAGAAAGTGAAATATGTGAATTCGACTCGTCCTCACTTGGTCACTATTTTCAAACTAATTACAAGCCTGAACATAGTTGTTAGAATCAGTACAAAACAAATGTTCTTTTCTCCAGAATACAAAGTTTTACAGTCTAGAAACCTGTGTAGGATACTTGTCCCTAAGAAGTGCACATGATACATATGACTTCCCAAAAAAGTGCACATGCTACATATGAGTGTGTGTCCTGTTCACTTGGTTCACTATTTTGGAAGGGAATGACATGCATGAACATGTTTCATGGAAACATCGTAGACAATTGTGATTTCCTCCTGAACACAAAGAGTTACAATATAGAAACTTCTGTTCAATACTTATCCTAAAGAAGTGCACTTGCAACATTTAACTAAGAGTCCTCCTCACTTGGTTCACTATTTTGTAAAATCATGACCTGTGTGAACATGTGCCATTCAAATGTCACAAAACAAGTATGAGTTTTGCCTGAACACAAATGTTACAGTATAGGAAGTTCTCTAGGGTACTTATCCCTAAGAGGTGAAATTCTAACATTTGACTCTGAATCCTCTGCACTTGGCTCACTATTTTGGAAAATCATGGCCTGCGAGAACATGTGATATACAAATGTCACAAAACAAGTATGATCATCTCCTGAACACAAAGTGTAACACTACAGAATTTTCTGTAGGATACTAATTCCTAAGAAGTGCACCTCCAACATTTGACTCTCAGTCCTCCTCACTGTGTTCACTATTTTGGAAAATCAAGGCCTGCATGAACATATTCCATGAAAAAGTCACAAAACCAGTGTGAATTTCTACTGAACATAAAAAGTTACAACGTATGAACATCTACAGGATTCTTATCACTGAGAAGACAACGTGAAACATGTGAATTTGACGTGTCCTCACTTGGTCACTATTTAAAAGCTCATTACAAGCCTGAACATAGTTGTTAGAATCAGTACAAAACAAATGTTCCTTTCTCCAGAACACAAAGATTTACAGTCTATAAACCAGTGTAGGATACTTATCCCAAAAGAGTGCACATGCTACATATGACTTCCCAAAAAAGGACACGTGCTACATATGAGTGTGAGTCCTCTTTACATGGTTCACTATTTTGGAAGGGAACGACATGCAGGAACATGTTTCATGGAAACGTCATAAATAAGTGTGATTTCCTCCTGAACACAAAGAGTTACAATATAGAAACTTCTGTTCGATACTTATTCTAAAAAAGTGCACTTGCAACATTTAACTCAGAGTCCTCCTCACTTGGTTCACTATTGGTAAAATCATGGCCTGTGTGAACATGTGCCATTCAAATGTCACAAAACAAGTATGAGTTTCGCCTGAACACAAATGTTACAATATAGGAACTTCTCTAGGATACTTATCCCTAAGACGTGAAATTCCAACATTTGACTTTGAATCCTCCCCACTTAGTTCACTATTTTGGAAAATCATGGCCTGTGTGAACATGTTATAGGTAAATGTCACAAAACAAGTATGATCTTCTCCTGAACACAAAGTGTAACACTATAGAATCTTCTGTAGGATACTTATCCCTAAAAGTACACCTCCAATATTTGACTCTCAGTCCTCATCACTTGGTTCACTATTTTGGAAAATCAAGGCCTGCGTAAACATGTTCCATGAAAACGTCACAAAACCAGTGTGAATTTCTCCTGAACATAAAAAGTTACAACGTATGAACATATATAGGATTCGTATGACTGAGAAGAGAAAGTGAAACATCTGAATTTGATGCATCTTCACTTGGTCACTATTTTCAAACTCTTTAGAAGCCTGAAAGTAGTTGATAGAATCAGCACAAAACAAATGTTCTTTTCTCCAGAATACAAAGTTTTACAGTCTAGAAACCTGTGTAGGATACTTAACCCAAAGAAGTACACATGCTACACATGACTTCCCAAAGAAGTGCACATGCTACATATGACTGTGAGTCCTATTCACTTGGTTCACTATTTTGGAAGCGAACGACATGCATGCACATGTTTCAAGAAACGTCGTAAATAAGTGTGATTTCCTCCTGAACACAAAGAGTTACAATATAGAAACTTCTGTTCGATACTTATCCTAAAGAAGTGCACTTGCAACATTTAACTCAGAGTCCACCTCAATTGGTTCACTATTTGTAAAATCATGGCCTGTGTGAACATGTGCCATTCAAATGTCACAAAACAAGTATGATTTTCGCCTGAACACAAATGGTACAGTATAGGAACCTCTCTAGGATACTTATCCCTAAGAAGTGAAATTCCAACATTTGACTCTGAATCCTCCCCACTTGGTTCACTGTTTTGGAAAATCATGGCCTCCGAGAACATATGATATGTGAATGTCCCAAAACAAGTATGATCTTCTCCTGATCACAAAGTGTAAACCTATAGAATCATCTGTTGGATACTTATCCCTAAGAAGTGCACCTCCAACATTTGACTCTCAGTCCTCCTCACTTGGTTCACTATTTTGGAAATCAAAGCCTGCGTGAACATGTTCGATGAAAACGTCACAAAACCAGTGTGAATTTCTCCTGAACATAAAAAGTTACAACGTATGAACATCTACAGGATTCTTATCACTGAGAAGAGAAAGTGAAACATGTGAATTTGACGCTTCCTCACTTGGTCACACTTTTCAAGCTCATTACAGGCCTGAACATAGTTGGTAGAATCAGCACAAAACGAATGTTGTTTTCTCCAGAACACAAAATTTTACAGTCCAGAAACCTGTGTAGGATACTTATCCCAAAGAAGTGCACATGCTACATATGACTGTGAGTCCTCTTCACTTGGTTCACGATTTTGGAAGGGAATGACATGCATGAACATGATTCATGGAAACGTCGTAAACAAGTGTGATTTCCTCCTGAACACAAAGAGTTACAATATGGAAACTTCGGGACAATACTTATCCTAAAGAAGTGCACTTGCAACATTTAACTCACTTGGTTCACTATTTTGTAAAATCATGGCCTGTGTGAACATGTGCCATGCAAATGTCAAGAACAAGTATGATTTTGTCCTGAATGCAAATTTACAGTATACAAACTTCTGTAGGATACTTATCCCTAAGAGGTGCACTTCCAGCATTTGACTCTGAATCCTCTTCACTTGGTTTGCTATTTTGGAAATTCATGGCCTTCGTGAACATGTTCCATGCAAATGTCACAAAACAAGTATAATTTTTCTCCTGAACGCAAATGTTACAGTGTAGAAACTTCTCTAGGATACTTATCCCTATGAAGGGCACTTCCTACATATGATTGTGAATCCTCCGCACTTAGTTCACTATTCTGGAAATATTTCCTGCATGAATAGGTTCCATGGAAATGTCGTAAAACAAGTGTGATTTTCTGTAGAACACAAAGAGGTACAGTACCTAAACTTCTGTAGGATACTTATCACTAAGAAGTGCACTTTGAAGATTTGACTCTGAGTCCTCCTCAGTTGGTTCACTATTTTGGAAAATCATAGCCTGCGTGAACATGTTCCAGGGAAACATTGCAAAACAAGTGTGATACTCTCCTGAACACAAAGAGTTACAGTATAGGGACTTCCGTAGGATACTTACCGGTAAGAAGTGCATGTGCAATATTTGACTCTGAACCCTCCTCACTTGTTTCACTATTTTGGAAAATCATGGCCTGCGTGAACATGTTATATGTAAATGTTACAAAACAAGTGTGATTTTATCCTGACCACAAAGTTCTACAGTATAGAATCTCCTGCAGGATACTTATCCCTAAGAAGTGCACTTCCAGCATTTGACTCTGAATCCTCCTCACTTGGTTCACTATTTTGGAAATTCGTGGCCTGCGTGAACATGTTCCCTGCAAATGTCACAAAACAAGTATGATTTTCTCCTGAACGCAAATGTTACAGTGTAGAAACGTCTCTAGGATACTTATCCCCAAGAAGTGCACTTCCTACATTTGATTCTGAATCCTCCGCATTTGGTTCACTATGTAGGAAATCATATCATAGGTTCCATGGAAACGTCGCAAAACAAGTGTGATTTTCTGCAGAACACAAAGAGGTACAGTATCAAAACTTCTGTAGGATACTTACCACTAAGAAGTCCACTTCCAACATTTGACTCTGAGTCCTCCTCACTTGGTTCACTCTTTTGGAAAATCATAGCCTGCGTGAACATATTCCATGGTAACATTACAAAACAAATGTGATACCCTCCTGAACACAAAGAATTACAGTATAGAAACTTTGGTGGGATATTTAACACTAAGAAGAGCACTTGCAAAATTTGGCTCTAAGTCCTTCTCTCTTGGTTCACTATTTTGGAATATCATGGCTTGTGTGTAAATGTTCCATTGACTGTCGTAAAACAGGGGTGACTTTCTCCTGATCACAAAGAGGTATAGTATAGAAACTTCTGTAGGATACGTATCCCAACGAAGGGCACTTGCAAGATTTGACTCTGAGTTATCCTCACTTGGTTCACTATTTGGAAAAATCATGTCCTGCTTCAACATGTTCCATGGAAATGTGGCACAACAACTGTTATTTTGTCCTGAACACAAAGAGTTACATTATAGGAACTTCCATAGGATACTTACCGGTAAGAATTGCACGTGCAATATTTGACTCTGAACCCTCCTCACTTGGTTCACTCTTTTGGAAAATCATGGCCTGCGCGAACATGTTATATGCAAAGGTCGCAAAACAAGTGCAATCTTCTCCTGAACGTAAATGTTACAGTATACAAACTTCTGTAGGATACTTATAACCTAAGAGGTGCACTTCCAGCATTTGAATCTGAATCCTCCTCCCTTGGTTCACTATTTGGGAAATTCATGGCCTGCATGAACATGTTCCATGCAAATGTCACAAAACAAGTATGATTTTCTCCTGAACGCAAATGTTACAGTGTAGAAACTTCTCTAGGATACTTATCCTCAAGAAATGCACTTCGTACATTTGATTATGAACCTTCCGTACTTGGTTCACTATTTTGGAAATCATCTCCTGCATGAATAGGTTCCATGGAAAAGTCGCAAAACAAGTGTGATTTTCTGTAGAACACAAAGAGATACAGTATCAAAACTTCTGTAGGATACTGAACACTAAGAAGTGCACTTCCAACATTTGAATCTGAGTCCTCCTCACTTGGTTCACTATTTTGGAAAATATAGCCTGCGTGAACATGTTATATGCAAATGTCGCAAAACAAGTGTGATCTTTTCCTGACACAAAGTGTTACAGTATAGAATCTTCTGTAGGATACTTATTCCTAAAAGTGCACTTCCAACATTTGACTCTCAGTCCTCCTCACTTGGTTCACCATTTTGGAAAATCAAGGCCTGCGTGAACATATTCCATGAAAACGTCACAGAACCAGTGTGGTTTTCTCCTCAACATAAAAAGTTACAACGTATGAACATCTACAGGATTCTTATCTTGAAGAGTGAAAGTGAAACATGTGAATCTGACGCTTCCTCACTTGGTCATTCTTTTCAAGCTCATTACAGGCCTGAACATAGTTGGTAGAATCACCAAAAGAATGTTGTTTTCTGCAGAACACAAAGTTTTATTGTCTAGAAAGCTATGTAGGATACTTGTCCCCAAAAAGTGCACATGCTACATATGACTGTGAGTTCTCTTCACTTGGTTCACGATTTTGGAAGGGAATGACATGCATGAACATGTTTCATGGAAATGTCGTACAACAAGTGTGATTTCCTCCTGAACAAAAAGAGTTACAGTATAGAAACTTCTGTACGACACTTATCCTAAAGAAGTGCACTTGCAACATTTGACTCAGAGTCCTCCTCACTTGGTTCACTATTTTCTAATATCATGGCCTGCGTGAACATATGCCATGCAAATGTCACAAAACAAGTATGATTTTCTCCTGAACGCAAATGTTACAGTGTAGAATCTTCTCTAATATACCTATCCCCAAGAAGTGTACTGCCTACATTTGATTCTGAATCCTCCGCACTTGGTTCACTATTTTGGAAATCATCACCTGCATGAATAGGTTCCATGGAAACATCGCAAAACAAGTGTGATTTTCTGCAGAACACAAAGAGGTACAGTATCAAAACTTCTGTAGGGGGGCTTGACAGGTGGCTCAGGAGTTAAGCTTCCTCCTTGCAGGCGGAAGGTCCTGAGTTCTGATCCCAGATCCCACGTATAGAAGGCAGGCGGAAGCGGGGGCGGCCTGCGCTTCTGGTCCTCGTAGGGCGGAGCCTGTGAATCCTGGGGCAGAAGGAGGTGGAGGCGTCCATGGTGGTTAGCGAATTCGTCCATGATTCTACACACACACATACACACATGCGGGCACATACATACACACACACACGCACAATTGAATAAATAATAATAATAATAAAAAAATAAAAAAAACAACAACAAAAAAAACTTCTGTAGGATACTTACCACTAAGAAGTGCACTTCCAACATTTGACTCTGAGTCCTCCTCACTTGGTTCACTATTTGGGAAAACCATAGCCTACGTGAACATGTTCCATGGAAACATTCCAAAACAAGTTTGATGCTCTCCTGAACACAAAGAATTACAGTATAGAAACTTTGGTGGGATACTTACCACTAAGAAGAGCACTTGCAACATTTGGCTCTGAGTCCTTCTCTCTTGGTTCACTATTTTGGAATATCATGGCTTTCGTGTAAATGTTCCATTGACTGATGCACAACAGGGGTGACTTTCTCCTGATCACAAAGTTTTGCAATATAGAAATTTCTGTAGGATACGTATCCCAACGAACTGCACTTGCAACATTTGACTCTGAGTTATCCTCACTTGGATAACTACTTGGAAAAATCATGGCCTGCTTCAACATGTTCCATGGAAATGTGGCACAACAACTGTTATTTTCTCCTGAACACAAAGAGTAACATTATAGGAACTTCCGTAGGATACTTACCAGTAAAAATTGCAGGTGCAATATTTGACTCTGAACCCTCCTCACTTGGTTCACTATTTTGGAAAATCATGGCCTGCGTGAACATGTTATATGCAAAGGTTGCAAAACAAGTGCGATCTTCTCCTGAATGTAAATGTTACAGTATACAAACTTCTGTAGGATACTTATAACCTAAGAGGTGCACATCCAGCATTTGAATCTGAATCCTCCTTCCTTGGTTCACTACTTTGGAAATTCATGGCCTGCATGATCATGTTCCATGCAAATGTCACAAAACAAAGATGATTTTCTCCTGAACGCAAATGCTACAGTGTAGAAACTTCTCTAGGATACTTATCCCCAAGAAGTGCGCTTCCTACATTTGATTACGAACACTCCGCACTTGGTTCACTATTTTGGAAATCATCTCCTGCATGAATAGGTTCCATGGAAACGTCGCAAAACAAGTGTGATTTTCTGCAGAACACAAAGAGGTACAGTATCAAAACTTCTGTAGGATACTTACCACTAAGAAGTCCACTTCCAACATTTGACTCTGAGTCCTCCTCACTTGGTTCACTCTTTTGGAAAATCATAGCCTGCGTGAACATATTCCATGGTAACATTACAAAACAAATGTGATACCCTCCTGAACACAAAGAATAACAGTATAGAAACTTTAGTGGCATACTTATCACAAAGAAGAGCACTTACAATATTTGACTCTGAGTCCTTCTCTCTTGGTTGACTATTTTGGAATATCATGGCTTGCGTGTAAATGTTCCATTGACTGTCGCACAACAACTGTGTCTTTCTCCTGATAACAAAGAGTTACAGTATAGGAACTTCTGTAGGATACGTATCCCAATGAAGTGCACGTGCAATATTTGACTCTGAACCCTCCTCACTTGTTTCACTATATTGGAAAATCATGGCCTGCATGATCATGTTATAGGTAAATGTTACAAAACAAGTGTGATCGTCTCCTGAACACAAAGTGTTACAGTGTAGAATCTTCTGTAGGATACTTATCCCTAAGAAGTGCACTTCCAGCATTTGACTCTGAATCCTTCTCACTTGTTTCACTATTTTGGAAATTCATTGCCTGCGTGAACATGTTCCATGCAAATGTCACAAAACAAGTATGATTTTCTCCTGAACGCAAATATTACAGTCTAGAAAAGTCTCTAGGATACTTATCCCCAAGAAGTGCACTTCCTACATTTGATTCTGAATCCTCCGCACTTGGTTCACTATTTAGGAAATTATGTCCTGCATGAATGGGTTCCATGGAAACGTCGCAAAACAAGTGTGTTTTTCTGCAGAACACAAAGAGGTACAGTATTGAAACTTCCGTAGGATACTTACCACTAAGAAGTGTACTTCCAACATTTGACTCTGAGTCCTCCTCACTTGGTTCACTATTTGGGAAAGTCATAGCCTGCGTGAACATGTTCCATGGAAACATTCCAAAACAAGTTTGATGCTCTCCTGAACACAAAGAATTACAGTATAGAAACATTGGTGGGATACTTACCACTCAGAAGAGCACTTGCAACATTTGGCTCTAAGTCCTTCTCTCTTGGTTCATTATTTTGGAATATCATGTCTTGCGTGTAAATGTTACACTGACTGTCGCACAACAAGTGTTACTTTCTCCTGAACACAAAGAGTTACAGTATAGGAACTTCCGTAGGATACTTACTGGTAAGAATTGCACGTGCAATATTTGACTCTGAACCCTCCTCACTTGGTTCACTCTTTTGGAAAATCATGGCCTTCGTGAACATGTTATAGGCAAAGGTCGCAAAACAATTGTGATCTTCTCTTGAACGTCAATGTTACAGTACACAAACTTCTGGAGGATACTTATAACCTAAGAGGAGCACTTCCAGCATTTGAATCTGAATCCTCCTCCCTTGGTTCACTATTTTGGAAATTCATGGCCTGCATGAACATGTTCCAGGGAAACATTGCAAAACAAGTGTGATACTCTCCTGAAGACAAAGAATAACAGTATAGAAACTTTGGTGGGATACTTACAGCTAAGAAGAAGAGCACTTGCAATATTTGACTCTGAGTCCTTCTCTCTTGGTTCACTATTTTGGAATATCATGGCTTGCGTGTAAATGTTCCACTGACTGTCGCACAACAAGTATGACTTTCTCCTGATCACAAAGAGTTACAGTATGGAAACTTCTGTAGGATACGTATCCCAACGAAGTGCACGTGCAATATTTGACTCTGAGTTATCCTCACTTGGTTAACTACTTGGAAAAATCATGGCCTGCTTCAACATGTTCCATGGAAATGTGGCACAACAGCTGTTATTTTATGCTGAACACAAGGATTTACATTATGGGAACTTCCGTAGGATACTTACTGGTAAGAAGTGCACGTGCAATATTTGATTCTGAACCCTCCTCACTTGGATTTCTGTTTTCGAAAATCATGACCTGTGTGAACATGTTCCATGCAAATGTCACAAAACAAGGATGATTTTCTCCTGAATGCAAATGTTACAGTGTAGAAACTTCTCTAGGATTCTTATCCCCAAGAAGTGCGCTTCCTACATTTGATTCTGAATCCTCCGCACTTGGTTCACTATTATGGAAATCATCTCCTGCATGAATAGGTTCCATGGAAACGTCGCAAAACAAGTATGATTTTCTGCAGAACACAAAGAGGTACAGTGTCGAAACTTCTGTAGGATACTTACCACTAAGAAGTGCACTTCCAACATTCGAATCTGAGTCCTCCCACTTGGATCACTATTTAGGAAAATCATACTTCCGGGAACATGTTCCATCGAAACATTGCAAAACAAGTGTGATACTATCCCGAACAAAAGAACGACAGTATAGAAACTTTGGTGGGATACTTACCGCTAAGAATAAGAGCACTAGCAACATTTGACTCTGAGTCCTTCTCTCTTGGTTCACTGTTTTGGAATATCATGGCTTGCGTGTAAATGTTCCATTGACTGTCGCACAACAAGTGTGACTTTCTCCTATCACAAGACTTACAGTATAGAAACTTCTATAGGATATGTATCCCAACGAAGTGCACTTGTAACATTTGACTCTGAGTCATCCTTACTTGGTTAACTATTTTGGAAAAATCATGACCTGTGTCAACATGTTCCATGGAAATGTGGCACAACAACTGATATTTTCTCCTGAACACAAAGAGTTACAGTATAGGAACTTCCATAGGACACTTACCGATAAGAAGTCCACGTGCAATATTTGACTCTGAACCCTCCTCACTTGGTTCGCTATTTTGGAAAATCATAGCCTGCGTGAACATGTTATATGCAAATGTCCCAAAACAAGTATGATTTCTCCTGAACACAAAGTGTTAAAGTATAGAATCTTCTGTAAGATACTTATCCCTAAGAAGTGCACTTCCAACATTTGACTCTCAGTCCTCTTCACATGGTTCACCATTTTGGAAAATCAAGGCCTGCGTGAATTTATTCCATGAAAACGTCACAAAACCAGAGTAATTTCCTCCTGAACATAAAAAGTTACAACGTATGAACATCTACAGGATTCTTATCACTGAGACGTGAAAGTGAAACATATGAATTTGACGCTTCCTCAATTGGTCACTATTTTCAAGTTCATGACCAGCCTGAACATAGTTGGTAGAATCAGCACAAAACAAATGTTTTCTCCAGAACACAAAATTTTACCGTCTAGAAACCTGTGTAGGATACTTGTCCCAAAGAAGTGCACATGCTACATATGACTGTGAGTCCTCTACACTTGGTTCACGATTTTGCAAGGGAATGACATGCATGAACATGTTTCATGGAAACATCGTACAACAAGTGTGATTTCCTCCTGAACACAGAGAGTTACAGTATAGAAACTTCTGTACGACACTTATCCTGAAGAAGTGCACTTGCAAGATTTGACTCAGAGTCCTTCTCACTTGGTTCACTATTTAGGAAAATCATGAAATGTGTGAACATGTGCCATGCAAATGTCACAAAGAAGTATGATTTTTTCTTGAATGTAAATGTTAAAGTATACAAACTTCTGTAGGATACTTATCCCTAAGAGGTGCACTTCAAGCATTTGACTCTGAATCCTCCTCACTTGGTTCACTATTTTGGAAATTCATGGCCTGCGTGAACATGTTCCATGCAAATGTCACAAAAGAAGTATGATTTTCTTCTGAACGCAAATGTTACAGTGTAGAAACTTCTCTAGGATACTTATCCCCTAGAAGTGCACTTCCTATATTTGATTCTGAATCCTCCGCACTTGGTTCACTATTTTGGAAACCATCTCCTGTATGAATAGGTTCCATGGAAAGGTCACAAAACAAGTGTGGTTTTCTGCAGAACACAAAGAGGTACAGTATCAAAACTTCTGTAGGATACTTATCCCTAATAAGTGCACTTCCAACATTTGACTCTCAGTCCTCCTCACTTGGTTCACCATTTTGGAATATAAAGGCCTGTGTGAACATATTCCATGAAAACGTCACAGAAACAGTGTGGTTTTTCCTGAACATAAAAAGTTACAATGTATGAACATCTACAGGATTCTTATCACTGAGAAGTGAAAGTGAAATATGTGAATTTGACGCTTCCTCACTTGGTCACACTTTTCAAGCTCATTACAGGCCTGAACATAGTTGGTAGAATCACCACAAAACGAATGCTGTTTTCTGCAGAGCACAAAGTTTTAGTGTCTAGAAACGTGTGTAGGATACTTATCCCAAAGAAGTGCACATGCTACATATGACTGTGAGTCCTCCTCACTTGGTTCCCGATTTTAGAAGGGGATGACATGCATGAATATGTTTCATGGAAATGTCGTGCAACAAGTGTGATTTCCTCCTGAACACAAAGAATTACAATATAGAAACTTCTGTAACGACACTTATCCTAAAGAAGTACAATTGCAACATTTTACTCAGAGTCCTCCTCACTTAGTTCACTTTTTTGGAAAATCATGGCCTGTGTGAACATGTGCCATGAAAATTTCACAAATCAAGTATGATTTTCTCCTGAACACAAATGTTACAGTATACAAACTTCTGTAGGATACTTATCCCTAAGAGGTGCACTTCCAGCATTTGACTCTGAATCCTCCTCACTTGGTTCACTATTTGGGAAATTCATGGCCTGCGTGAACATGTTCCCTGCAAATGTCACAAAACAAGTATGATTTTCTCCTGAATGCAAATGTTACAGTGTAGAAACGTCTCTAGGATACTTATCCCGAAGAAGTGCACTTCCTTCATTTGATTCTGAATCCTCCGCACTTGGTTCACTATTTTGGAAATCATCTCCTGCATGAATAGGTTCCATGGAAACGTCGCAAAACAAGTGTGATTTTCTGCAGAACACAAAGAGGTACAGTATCAAAACTTCTGTAGGATACTTACCACTAAGAAGTCCACTTCCAACATTTGACTCTGAGTCCTCCTCACTTGGTTCACTCTTTTGGAAAATCATAGCCTGCGTGAACATATTCCATGGTAACATTACAAAACAAATGTGATACCCTCCTGAACACAAAGAATAACAGTATAGAAACTTTAGTGGCATACTTATCACAAAGAAGAGCACTTACAATATTTGACTCTGAGTCCTTCTCTCTTGGTTGACTATTTTGGAATATCATGGCTTGCGTGTAAATGTTCCATTGACTGTCGCACAACAACTGTGTCTTTCTCCTGATAACAAAGAGTTACAGTATAGGAACTTCTGTAGGATACGTATCCCAATGAAGTGCACGTGCAATATTTGACTCTGAACCCTCCTCACTTGTTTCACTATATTGGAAAATCATGGCCTGCATGATCATGTTATAGGTAAATGTTACAAAACAAGTGTGATCGTCTCCTGAACACAAAGTGTTACAGTGTAGAATCTTCTGTAGGATACTTATCCCTAAGAAGTGCACTTCCAGCATTTGACTCTGAATCCTTCTCACTTGTTTCACTATTTTGGAAATTCATTGCCTGCGTGAACATGTTCCATGCAAATGTCACAAAACAAGTATGATTTTCTCCTGAACGCAAATATTACAGTCTAGAAAAGTCTCTAGGATACTTATCCCCAAGAAGTGCACTTCCTACATTTGATTCTGAATCCTCCGCACTTGGTTCACTATTTAGGAAATTATGTCCTGCATGAATGGGTTCCATGGAAACGTCGCAAAACAAGTGTGTTTTTCTGCAGAACACAAAGAGGTACAGTATTGAAACTTCCGTAGGATACTTACCACTAAGAAGTGTACTTCCAACATTTGACTCTGAGTCCTCCTCACTTGGTTCACTATTTGGGAAAGTCATAGCCTGCGTGAACATGTTCCATGGAAACATTCCAAAACAAGTTTGATGCTCTCCTGAACACAAAGAATTACAGTATAGAAACTTTGGTGGGATACTTACCACTCAGAAGAGCACTTGCAACATTTGGCTCTGAGTCCTTCTCTCTTGGTTCATTATTTTGGAATATCATGTCTTGCGTGTAAATGTTACACTGACTGTCGCACAACAAGTGTTACTTTCTCCTGAACACAAAGAGTTACAGTATAGAAACTTCTGTAGGATACATATCCCAACGAAGTGCACTTGCAACATTTGACTCTGAGTTATCCTCACTTGGTTAACTACTTGGAAAAATCATGCCCTGCTTCAACATGTTCCATGGAAATGTGGCAGAACAACTGTTATTTTCTCCTGAACACAAAGAGTTACAGTATAGGAACTTCCGTAGGATACTTACTGGTAAGAATTGCACGTGCAATATTTGACTCTGAACCCTCCTCACTTGGTTCACTCTTTTGGAAAATCATGGCCTTCGTGAACATGTTATAGGCAAAGGTCGCAAAACAATTGTGATCTTCTCTTGAACGTCAATGTTACAGTACACAAACTTCTGGAGGATACTTATAACCTAAGAGGAGCACTTCCAGCATTTGAATCTGAATCCTCCTCCCTTGGTTCACTATTTTGGAAATTCATGGCCTGCATGAACATGTTCCAGGGAAACATTGCAAAACAAGTGTGATACTCTCCTGAAGACAAAGAATAACAGTATAGAAACTTTGGTGGGATACTTACAGCTAAGAAGAAGAGCACTTGCAATATTTGACTCTGAGTCCTTCTCTCTTGGTTCACTATTTTGGAATATCATGGCTTGCGTGTAAATGTTCCATTGACTGTCGCACAACAAGTATGACTTTCTCCTGATCACAAAGAGTTACAGTATGGAAACTTCTGTAGGATATGTATCCCAACGAAGTGCACGTGCAATATTTGACTCTGAGTTATCCTCACTTGGTTAACTACTTGGAAAAATCATGGCCTGCTTCAACATGTTCCATGGAAATGTGGCACAACAGCTGTTATTTTATGCTGAACACAAGGATTTACATTATGGGAACTTCCGTAGGATAATTACTGGTAAGAAGTGCACGTGCAATATTTGACTCTGAACCCTCCTCACTTGGTTCACTCTTTTGGAAATTCATGGCCTGTGTGAACATGTTCCATGCAAATGTCACAAAACAAGGATGATTTTCTCCTGAATGCAAATGTTACAGTGCAGAAACTTCTCTAGGATTCTTATCCCCAAGAAGTGCGCTTCCTACATTTGATTCTGAATCCTCCGCACTTGGTTCACTATTATGGAAATCATCTCCTGCATGAATAGGTTCCATGGAAACATCGCAAAACAAGTATGATTTTCTGCAGAACACAAAGAGGTACAGTGTCGAAACTTCTGTAGGATACTTACCACTAAGAAGTGCACTTCCAACATTCGAATCTGAGTCCTCCCACTTGGATCACTATTTAGGAAAATCATACCTTCCGGGAACATGTTCCAGCGAAACATTGCAAAACAAGTGTGATACTATCCCGAACAAAAGAACGACAGTATAGAAACTTTGGTGGGATACTTACCGCTAAGAATAAGAGCACTAGCAACATTTGACTCTGAGTCCTTCTCTCTTGGTTCACTGTTTTGGAATATCATGGCTTGCGTGTAAATGTTCCATTGACTGTCGCACAACAAGTGTGACTTTCTCCTATCACAAGACTTACAGTATAGAAACTTCTATAGGATATGTATCCCAACGAAGTGCACTTGTAACATTTGACTCTGAGTCATCCTTACTTGGTTAACTATTTTGGAAAAATCATGACCTGTGTCAACATGTTCCATGGAAATGTGGCACAACAACTGATATTTTCTCCTGAACACAAAGAGTTACAGTATAGGAACTTCCGAAGGACACTTACCGGTAAGAAGTCCACGTGCAATATTTGACTCTGAACCCTCCTCACTTGGTTCACTATTTTGGAAAATCATGGCCTGCGTGAACATGTTATATGCAAATGTCCCAAAACAAGTATGATTTCTCCTGAACACAAAGTGTTAAAGTATAGAATCTTCTGTAAGATACTTATCCCTAAGAAGTGCACTTCCAACATTTGACTCTCAGTCCTCTTCACATGGTTCACCATTTTGGAAAATCAAGGCCTGCGTGAATTTATTCCATGAAAACGTCACAAAACCAGAGTAATTTCCTCCTGAACATAAAAAGTTACAACGTATGAACATCTACAGGATTCTTATCACTGAGACGTGAAAGTGAAACATATGAATTTGACGCTTCCTCAATTGGTCACTATTTTCAAGTTCATGACCAGCCTGAACATAGTTGGTAGAATCAGCACAAAACAAATGTTTTCTCCAGAACACAAAATTTTACCGTCTAGAAACCTGTGTAGGATACTTGTCCCAAAGAAGTGCACATGCTACATATGACTGTGAGTCCTCTACACTTGGTTCACGATTTTGCAAGGGAATGACATGCATGAACATGTTTCATGGAAACATCATACAACAAGTGTGATTTCCTCCTGAACACAGAGAGTTACAGTATAGAAACTTCTGTACGACACTTATCCTGAAGAAGTGCACTTGCAAGATTTGACTCAGAGTCCTTCTCACTTGGTTCACTATTTAGGAAAATCATGAAATGTGTGAACATGTGCCATGCAAATGTCACAAAGAAGTATGATTTTTTCTTGAATGTAAATGTTAAAGTATACAAACTTCTGTAGGATACTTATCCCTAAGAGGTGCACTTCAAGCATTTGACTCTGAAACCTCCTCACTTGGTTCACTATTTTGGAAATTCATGGCCTGCGTGAACATGTTCCATGCAAATGTCACAAAAGAAGTATGATTTTCTTCTGAACGCAAATGTTACAGTGTAGAAACTTCTCTAGGATACTTATCCCCTAGAAGTGCACTTCCTATATTTGATTCTGAATCCTCCGCACTTGGTTCACTATTTTGGAAACCATCTCCTGTGTGAATAGGTTCCATGGAAAGGTCACAAAACAAGTGTGCTTTTCTGCAGAACACAAAGAGGTACAGTATCGAAACTTCTGTAGGATACTTACCACTAAGAAGTGCACTTCCAACATTTTACTCTGAGTCCTCGTCACTTGATTCACTATTTTGGAATATCACAGCCTGCGTGAACATGTTCCATGGATACATTACAAAACAAGTATGATACTCTCCTGAACACCAAGAATTACAGTATAGAAACTTTGCTGGGATACTTACAGCTATGAAGAGCACTTGAAACATTTGACTCTGAGTCCTTCCCTCTTGGTTCACTATTTTGGAATATCATGGCTTGCGTGTAAATGTTCCATTGACTGTTACACAACAGGGGTGACTTTCTCCTGATCACAGAGAGTTACAGTATAGAAACTTCAGTAGGATAAGTGTCCCAACGAAGTGCACTTGCAACATTTGAATCTGAGTCATCCTCACATGGTTAACTATTTTGGAAAAATCATGGACTGCTTCAACATGTTCCATGGAAATGTGGTACAACAACTGTTATTTTCTCCTGAACACAAAGAGTTACAGTACAGGAACTTCCATAGGATACTTACCGGTAAGAAGTGCACGTGCAATATTTGACTCTGAACGCTCCTCACTTGGTTCACTATTTTGAAAAATCATCGCCTGCATGAACATGTTAACTGCAAATGTCACAAAACAAGTGTGATCTTACCCTGAACACAAAGTGTTACAGTAGAGAATCTTCTGTAGGATACTTATCCCTAAGAAGTGCACTTCCAACATTTGACTCTAAGTCCTCCTCACTTGGTTCTCTCTTTTGGAAAATCAAGGCCTGCGTGAACATATTCCATGAAAACTTCACAAAACCTGTGTGATTTTCTTCTTAAACATAAAAAGTTACAACGTATGAACATCTACAGGATTCTTATCACTGAGAAGTGAAAGTGAAACATGTGAATTTGACGCTTCCTCCCTTGGTCACTATTCTCATGCTCATTACAGGCCTAAACATAGTTGGTATAATCAGCACAAAACTAATGTTGTTTTCTCCAGAACACAATGTTTTACCGTCTAGAAACCTGTGTAGGATACTTGTCCTAAAGAAGTACACGTGCTAATATGACTGTGAGTCCTCTTCACTAGGTTCAGGATATTGGAAGGGAATGACATGCATGAACATGTTTCATGGAAACGTCATACAACAAGTGGTATTTCCTCCTGAACACAAAGAGTTACAGTATAGAACCTTCTGTACGACACTTATCCTAAAGAAGTGCACTTGCAACATGTGACTCAGAGTACTCCTCACTTGGTTCACTATTTTGGAAATTCATGGCCTGCGTGAACATGTTCCATGGAAATGTCACAAAACAAGTAAGATTTTCTCCAGATAGCAAATGTCACAGTGTAGAAACTTCTCTAGGATACTTATCCCCAAGAAGTGCACTTCCTACATTTGATTCTGAATCCTCCGCACTTGGTTCACAATTTTGGAAATCATCTGCTGCATGAATAGGTTCCATGGAAACGTCGCAAAACAAGTGTGATTTTCTGAAGAACACAAAGAGGTACAGTATCGAATCTTCTGTAGAATACTTACCACTAAGAAGTGCACTTCCAACATTTGACTCTGAGTCCTCCTCACTTGGTTCACTATTTTGGAAAATCATATCTGCGTGAACATGTTCCAGGGAAACATTGCAATACAAATGTGATGCTCTCCTGAGCACAAAGAAAGACAGTACAGAAACTTAGGTGGGATAATTACCACTAAGAAGAAGAGCACTTGCGCCATTTGACTCTGACTCCTTCTCTCTTGGTTCACTATTTTGGAATATCATGGCTTGCGTGTAAATGTTCCATTGACTGTTACACAACAGGGGTGACTTTCTCCTGATCACAGAGAGTTACAGTATAGAAACTTCAGTAGGATAAGTGTCCCAACGAAGTGCACTTGCAACATTTGAATCTGAGTCATCCTCACATGGTTAACTATTTTGGAAAAATCATGGACTGCTTCAACATGTTCCATGGAAATGTGGCACAACAACTGTTATTTTCTCCTGAACACAAAGAGTTACAGTACAGGAACTTCCATAGGATACTTACCGGTAAGAAGTGCACGTGCAATATTTGACTCTGAACGCTCCTCACTTGGTTCACTATTTTGAAAAATCATCGCCTGCATGAACATGTTAACTGCAAATGTCACAAAACAAGTGTGATCTTACCCTGAACACAAAGTGTTACAGTAGAGAATCTTCTGTAGGATACTTATCCCTAAGAAGTGCACTTCCAACATTTGACGCTAAGTCCTCCTCACTTGGTTCTCTCTTTTGGAAAATCAAGGCCTGTGTGAACATATTCCATGAAAACTTCACAAAACCTGTGTGATTTTCTTCTTAAACATAAAAAGTTACAACGTATGAACATCTACAGGATTCTTATCACTGAGAAGTGAAAGTGAAACATGTGAATTTGACGCTTCCTCCCTTGGTCACTATTCTCATGCTCATTACAGGCCTAAACATAGTTGGTATAATCAGCACAAAACTAATGTTGTTTTCTCCAGAACACAATGTTTTACCGTCTAGAAACCTGTGTAGGATACTTGTCCTAAAGAAGTACACGTGCTAATATGACTGTGAGTCCTCTTCACTAGGTTCAGGATATTGGAAGGGAATGACATGCATGAACATGTTTCATGGAAACGTCATACAACAAGTGGTATTTCCTCCTGAACACAAAGAGTTACAGTATAGAACCTTCTGTACGACACTTATTCTAAAGAAGTGCACTTGCAACATGTGACTCAGAGTACTCCTCACTTGGTTCACTATTTTGGAAATTCATGGCCTGCGTGAACATGTTCCATGGAAATGTCACAAAATAAGTAAGATTTTCTCCAGATAGCAAATGTCACAGTGTAGAAACTTCTCTAGGATACTTATCCCCAAGAAGTGCACTTCCTACATTTGATTCTGAATCCTCCGCACTTGGTTCACTATTTTGGAAATCATCTGCTGCATGAATAGGTTCCATGGAAACGTCGCAAAACAAGTGTGATACTCTCCTGAACACTAAGAATGACAGTATTGAAACTTTGGTGGGATACTTACCGCTAAGAAGAAGAGCAATTGCAACATTTGACTCTGAGTCCTTCTCTCTTCGTTCACTATTTTGGAATATCATGGCTAGGTTGAAAATGTTGCATTGACTGTACACAACAAGTGTGACTTCCTCCTAATCACAAAGAGTTACAGTATAGAAACTTCTGAAGATTACGTATCCCAATAAAGTGCAATTGCAACATTTGACTCTGAGTCATCCTCACTTGGTTAACTATTATGGAAAAATCATGGACTGATTCAACATATTCCATGGAAATGTGGCACATCAACTGTTATTTTCTCCTGAACACAAAGAGTTACAGTATATGAACTTTTGTAACGACACTTATCCTAAAAAAGTGCACTTGCATCATTTGACTGAGTGTCCTCCTCACTTGGATTTCTGTTTTCGAAAATCATGACCTGTGTGAACATGTGCCATGCACATGTCACAAAACAAGTATGATTTTCTCGAGAATGCAAATGTTACAGTATACAAACTTCTGTAGGATACTTATCCCTAAGAGGTGCACTTCCAGCATTTGACTCTGAATCCTCCTCACTTGGTTCACTATTTTGGAAATGCATGGCCCGCGTGAACATGTTCCATGCAAATGTCACAAAACAAGTATGATTTTCTCCTGAACACAAATGTTACAGTGTAGAAACTTCTCTAGGATACTTATCCCCAAGAAGTGCACTTCCTATATTTGATTCTGAATCCTCACACTTGGTTCACTATTTTGGAAACCATCTCCTGTATGAATAGGTTCCATGGAAACGTCTCAAAACAAGTGTGATTTTTTGCAGAACACAAAGAGGTACAGTATCGAAACTTCTGTAGGATACTTACCACTAAGAAGTGCACTTCCAACATTTGACTCTGAGTCCTCCTCACTTGGTTCACTATTTTGGAAAGTCATAGCCTGTGTGAACATGTTCCATGGAAGCATTCCAAAACAAGTGTGATACTCTCCCGAACACAAAGAATTACAGTATAGAAACTTTGGTGGGGTACTTACCGCTAAGAAGAGCACTTGCAACATTTGACTCTGAGTCCTTCTCTCTGATTCATTATTTTGGAATATCTTGGCTTGCGTGTAAATGTTCCATTGACTGTCGCACAACAAGTGTAACTTTTTCCTGATCACACAGAGTTATAGTATAGAAACTTCTGTAGGATACATATCCGAACGAAGTGCACTTGCAACATTTGACTCTGAGTCATCCTCACTGGGTTAACTATTTAGGAAGAGTCATGGCCTGCTTCAACATGTTCCATGGAAATGTGGCACAAAAACTGTTGTTTTCTCCTGAACACAAAGAGTTACAGAACAGGAACATCTGTAGGATACTTACCTGTAAGAACTGCACGTGCAATATTTGACTTTGAACTCTCCTCACTTGGTACACTATTTTGGAAAATCTTGGTCTGCGTGAACATGTTTTATGCAAATGGTGCAAAACAAGCGTGATCTTCTCCTGAACACAAAGTATTCTGTAGAATACTTGTCCCTAAGAAGTGCACTTCCAACATTTGACTCTCAGTCTTCCTCACTTGTTTCACTCTTTTGGACAATCAAGGCCTGCGTGAACATATTCCTTGAAAACGTCACAAAACCATTGTTATTTCTTCCTCAACATATGAAGTTACAACGTATGAACATCTACAGGATTCTTTTCACTGAGAAGTGGAAGTGAAACATGTGAATTTGACGCTTAAACAATTGGTCACTATTTTCAAGCTCATTACAGGCCTGAACATAGTTGGTAGAATCAGCACAAAACGAATGTTGTTTTCTCCAGAACACAATGTTTTACCATCTCGAAACCTGTGTAGGATACTTATCCCAAAGAACTGCACATGCTACATATGACTGTGAGTCCACTTCACTTGGTTAACGCTTTTGGAAGGGAATGACATGCATGAACATGTTTCATGGAAATGTCGTACAACAAGTGTGATTTCCTCCTGAACACAAAGAGTTACAGTATAGAAACCTCTGTAACGTCACTTATCCTAAAGGAGTGCACTTCCAACATTTGACTCTGAGTCCTCCTCACTTGGTTCACTATTTTGGAAAATCAAGGCCTGCTTCAACATGTTCCATGTAAATGTGGCACAACAACTGTTATTTTCTCCTGAGTACAAAGATTTACAGTATAGAAACTTCTGTAACGACACTTATCCTAAAAAAGTGCACTTGCATCATTTGACTCAGGGTCCTCCTCACTTGGATTTCTACTTTGGAAAATCATGGCCTGTGAGAACATGTGCCATGCAAATGTCACAAAACAAATATGATTTTCTCTTGAATGCAATTGTAACAGTATACAAACTTCTGTAGGATACTTATACCTACAAGGTGCACTTCCAGCATTTGACTCTGAATCCTCCTCACTTGGTTCACTATTTTGGAAATCATGGCCCACGTGAACATGTTCCATGCAAATGTCACAAAACAAGGATGATTTTCTCCTGAACGCAAATGTTACAGTGTAGAAACTTCTCTAGGATACTTATCCCCAAGAAGTGCACTTCCTATATTTGATTCTGAATCCTCACACTTGGTTCACTATTTCGGAAATCATCTCCTGCATGAATAGTTTCCATGGAAACGTCTCAAAACAAGTGTGATTTTTTGCAGAACACAAAGAGGTACAGTATCGAAACTTCTGTAGGATACTTACCACTAAGAAGTGCACTTCCAACATTTGACTCTGAGTCCTCCTCCCTTGGTTCACTATTTTGGAAAGTCATAGCCTGTGTGAACATGTTCCATGAGCATTCCAAAACAAGTGTGATACTCTCCCGAACACAAAGAATTACAGTATAGAAACTTTGGTGGGGTACTTACCGCTAAGAAGAGCACTTGCAACATTTAACTCTGAGTCCTCTCTGGTTCATTATTTTGGAATATCTTGGCTTGCGTGTAAATGTTCCATTGACTGTCGCACAACAAGTGTAACTTTTTCCTGATCACACAGAGTTATAGTATAGAAACTTCTGTAGGATACATATCCGAACGAAGTGCACTTGCAACATTTGACTCTGAGTCATCCTCACTGGGTTAACTATTTTGGAAAAATCATGGCCTGCTTCAACATGTTCCAGGGAAATGTGGCACAACAAATGTTACTTTCTCCTGAACACAAAGAGTTACACTATAGGAACTTCCGTAGCATACTTACCAGTAAGAAGTGCACGTGCAATATTTGACTCTGAACTCCCCTCACTTGGTTCACTATTTTGGAAAATCATGGCCTGCCTCAACATGTTAAATGCAAATGTCGCAAAACAAGTGTGATCTTCTCCTGAACACAAATTGTTACAGTACAGAATCTTCTGTAGGATACTTATCCCTAAGAAGTGCACTTCCAACATTTGACTCTCAGTCTTCCTCACTTGGTTCACTCTTTTGGAAATCAAGACCTGCTTTAACATGTTCCATGTAAATGTGGCACAACAACTGTTATTTTCTCCTGAACACAAAGAGTTACAGTATAGAAACTTCTGTAACGACACTGATCCTAAAAAAGTGCACTTGCATCATTTGACTCAGCGTCCTCCTCACTTGGATCTCTATTTTGGAAAATCATGGCCTGTGTGAACATGTGCCATGCAAATGTCACAAAACAAGTATGATTTTCTCGAGAATGCAAATGTTACAGTATACAAACTTCTGTAGGATACTTATCCCTAAGAAGTGCACTTCTAACATTTGACTCTCAGTCCTCCTCACTTGGTTCACCATTATGGAAAATCAAGGCCTGCATGAACATATTCCATGGAAACGTCACAAAAGAAGTGTGATTTCCTCTGAATATAAAAATTTACAACCTATGAACATCTACAGGATTCTTATCAGGGAGAAGTCAAAGTGAAACATGTTAATTAGCGCTTCCTCACTTGGTCACTATTTTCGAGCTCATTGCAGGCCTGGACATAGTTGGTAGAATCAGCACAAAACGAATGTTGTTTTCGCCAGAACACAAAGTTTTACCGTCTAGAAACCTGTGTAGGATACTTGTCCCAAAGAAGTACACATGCTACATATGACAGTGAGTCCTCTTAACTTGGTTCACGTTTTTGGAAGGGAATGACATGCATGAACATGTTTCATGGAAACGTCGTACAACAAGTGTGATTTCCTCCTGAACACAGAGTTACGGTATAGAAACTTCTGTACGACACTTATCCTAAAGAAGTGCACTTGCAACACTTGACTCAGAGAACTCCTCACGTGGCTCACTATTTTGTAAAATCATGGCCTGTGTGAACATGTGCCATGCAAATGTCACAAAACAAGTATGATTTTCTCCTGAATGCAAATGTTACAGTATACAAACTTCTGTAGGATACTTCTCCCTAAAAGGAGCACTTCCAGCATTTGACTCTGAATCCTCCACACGTGGTTCACTATTTTGGAACTTCATGGCCTGAGTGTACATTTTCCATGCAGATGTCACAAGACAAGAATGAGTTTCTCCTGAACGCAAATGTTACAGTTAGAAACTTCTCTAAGAAACTTATCTAGGATACTTATCCCCAAGAAGTGCACATCTGAATCTTCCGCACTTGGTTCACTTTTTTGGAAATCATACCCTGCATGAATAGGTTCCATGGAAAAGTCGCAAAACAAGTGTGATTTTCTGCAGAACACAAAGAGGTACAGTATCGAATCTTCTGTAGGATACTTACAACTAAGAAGTGCACTTCCAACATTTGACTTTCAGTCCTCCGCACTTGGTTCACAATTTTGGGAAATCGTAACCTGCGTGAACATGTTCCAGGGAAACATTGCAAAACAAGTGTGATTCTCTCCTGAACACAAAGAACGACATTATAGAAGCTTTGGTGGGATACTTAACACTAAGAAGAAGAGCACTTGCAACATTTGACTCTGAGCCCTTCTCTCTTGGTTCACTATTTTGGAATATCATGGCTAGCGTGTAAATGATTTATTGACTGTCGCACAACAAGTATGATTTCTCCTAATCACAAAGAGTTCCAGTAGAGAAACTTCTGTAGCATAAATGTCCCAACGAAGAGCATTTGCATCATTTGACTCTGAGTCATCCTCATTTCGTAACCATTTTGGAAAAATCGTGGCCTGCTTCAAAATGTTCCATGGAAATGTGGCACAACAACTGTTATTTTCTCCTGAACAAAAAGAGTTACAGTATAGGAACTTCCGTTGGACACTTACCGGTAAGATGTGCACGTGCAATATTTGAATCTGAACCCTCCTCACATGGTTCTCTGTTTTGGAAAATCATGGCCTGCGTGAACATGTTATATGCAAATGTCGCAAAACAAATATGATCTTCTCTTGAACACAGAGTGTTACAGCACAGAATCTTCTGTAGGATACTTATCCCTAAGAAGTACACTTCCAACATTTGACTCACAGTCCTCCTCACTTGGTTCACCATTTTGGAAGTTCATGGCCTGCGTGAACATATTCCATGAAAACGTCACAAAAACAGTGTGATTTTCTCCTGAACATAAAAGTTACAACATATGAACATCTACAGGTGTCTTATCAGTGAGAAGTGAAAGTGAAAACGTGAATTTGACGCTTCCTCCCTTGGTCACTATTTTCAATTCATTAGAGGCCTGAACATAGTTGGTAGAATCAGCCCAAAACCAATGTTGTTTTCTCCAGAACACAAAGTTTTACTGTCTAGAAACCAGTGTAGGATACTTATCGCAAAGAAGTGCACATACTAGGTATGACTGTGAGTCCTCTTCACTTGGTTCACGATTTTGGATGCATGAACATGTTTCATGGATACGTCGTACAACAAGTGCGATTTCCTCTTGAACACAAAGAGTTACAGTATAGAAACTTCTGTACGACACTTATGCTAAAGAAGTGCACTTGCAACATTTGACTAAGAGTCCTCCTCACTTGGTTCACTATTTTGTAAAATCATGGCCTGTGTGAATATGTGCCATGCAAATGTCACAAAACAAGTATGAATTTCTCCTGAACGTAAATGTTACTGTATACAAAATTCTGTAGGATACTTCTCCCTAAGAGGTGCACTTCCACCATTTGACACTGAATCTTCTTCTCTTGGTTCACTATTTTGGAAATTCATGGCCTGCGTGAACATGTTCCATGCAATTGTCACAAAACAAGTATGATATTCTCCTGAATGCAAATGTTACAGTGTAGAAACTTCTCTAGGATACTTATCCCCAAGAAGTGCACTTCCTACATTTGATTCTGAATCCTCCGCACATGGTTCACTATTTAGGAAATCATCTCCTACATGAATAGGTTCCATGGAAACGTCGCAAAACTAGTGGGATTTTATGCAGGACACAAAGAGGTACAGTATCGAAACTTCTGTAGGATACTTACCACTAAGAAGTGCACTTCCAACATTTGACTCTGAGTCTTCCTCACTTGATTCACTATTTTGGAAAATCATACCTGCGTGAACACGTTCCAGGGAAGCATTCCAAACAAGTGTGATACTCTCCTGAACACAAAGAATTACAGTATAGAACTTTGGTGGGGTACTTACCGCTAAGAAGAACACTTGCAACATTTGACTCTGAGTCCTTCTCTCTGGTTCATTATTTTGGAATATCTTGGCTTGCGTGTAAATGTTCCATTGACTGTCGCACAACAAGTGTAACTTTTTCCTGATCACACAGAGTTATAGTATAGAAACTTCTGTAGGATACATATCCGAACGAAGTGTACTTGCAACATTTGACTCTGAGTCATCCTCACTGGGTTAACTATTTTGGAAAAATCATGGCCTACTTCAACATGTTCCAGGGAAATGTGGCACAACAAATGTTACTTTCTCCTGAACACAAAGAGTTACACTATAGGAACTTCCGTAGCATACTTACCAGTAAGAAGTGCACGTGCAATATTTGACTCTGAACTCCCCTCACTTGGTTCACTATTTTGGAAAATCATGGCCTGCCTCAACATGTTAAATGCAAATGTCGCAAAACAAGTGTGATCTTCTCCTGAACACAAATTGTTACAGTACAGAATCTTCTGTAGGATACTTATTCCTAAGAAGTGCACTTCCAACATTTGACTCTCAGTCTTCCTCACTTGGTTCACTCTTTTGGAAAATCAAGGCCTGATTTAACATGTTCCATGTAAATGTGGCACAACAACTGTTATTTTCTCCTGAACACAAAGAGTTACAGTATAGAAACTTCTGTAACGACACTGATCCTAAAAAAGTGCACTTGCATCATTTGACTCAGCGTCCTCCTCACTTGGATCTCTATTTTGGAAAATCATGGCCTGTGTGAACATGTGCCATGCAAATGTCACAAAACAAGTATGATTTTCTCGAGAATGCAAATGTTACAGTATACAAACTTCTGTAGGATACTTATCCCTAAGAGGTGCACTTCCAGCATTGGACTCTGAATCCTCCTCACTTGGTTCACTATTTTGGAAATTCATGGCCCACGTGAACATGTTCCATGCAAATGTCACAAAACAAGGATGATTTTCTCCTGAACGCAAATGTTACAGTGTAGAAATGACTCTAGGATACTTATCCTGAAGAAGTGCACTTCCTATATTTGATTCTGAATCCTCCACACAAGGTTCACTATTTTGGAAATCATCTCCTGCATGAATAGGCTCCATGGAAATGTCGCCAAACAAGTGTGATTTTATGCAGGAAAAAAAGAGGTACAGTATCGAAACTTCTGTAGGATACTTACCACTAAGAAGTGCACTTCCAACTTTTGACTCTGAGTCCTCCTCACTTGGTTCACTATTTTGGAAAGTCATAGCCTGCGTGTACATGTTCCATGGAAGCATTCCAAAACAAGTGTGATACTCTCCTGAACACAAAGAATTACAGTATAGAAACTTTTGTGGGATACTTACCGCTAAGAAGAGCACTTGCAACATTTGACTCTGAGTCATTCTCTCTTGGTTCATTATTTTGGAATATCATGGCTTGCGTGTAAATGTTCTATTGACTCGCACACAAGTGTGACTTTCTCCTGATCACAAAGAGTTACAGTATAGAAACTTCTGTAGGATACGTGTCCCAACGAACTACACTTGCAACATTTGACTCTGAGTCATCCTCACTTGGTTAACTATTTTGGAAAAATCATGGCCTGCTTCAACATGTTCCATGGAAAAGTAGCACAACAAATGTTACTTTCTCCTGAACACAAAGAGTTGCACTATAGGAAGTTCCGTAGGATACTTACCGGTAAGAAGTGCACGTGCAATATTTGACTTTGAACCCTCCTCACTTGGTTCACTATTTTGGAAAATCATGGCCTGCGTGAACATGTTTTATGCAAATGGCGCAAAACAAGTGTGATCTTCTCCTGAACACAAAGTGTTACAGTATAGAACATTCTCTAGAATACTTGTCCCTAAGAAGTGCACTTCCAACATTTGCCTCTCAATCTTCCTCACTCGGTTCACTCTTTTGGAAAATCAAAGCCTGCTTGATCATATTCCATGAAAACATCACAGAACCAGTGTGATTTCCTCCTGAACATAAAAAGTTACAATGTATGAACATTTACAGGATTCTTTTCACTGAGAAGTGGAAGTGAAACATGTGAATTTGACGCTTCCTCACTTGGTCACAATTTTCAAGCTCATTACAGGCCTGAACATAGTTGGTAGAATCACCAAAAAACGAATGTTGTTTTCTCCAGAACACAAAGTTTTACAATCTAGAAACCTGTGTAGGATACTTATCCCAAAGAACTGCATATGCTACATATGACTGTGAGTCCTCTTCACTTGGTTCATACTTTTGGAAGGGAATGACATGCATGAACATGTTTCATGGAAACGTCGTACAACAAGTGTGATTTCCTCCTGAACACAAAGAGTTACAGTGTAGAAACTTCTGTACGACACTTATCCTAAAGAAGTGCACTTGCAACATTTGACTCAGAGTCCTCCTCACTTGGCTCACTATTTTGTAAAATCATGGCCTGTGTGAACATGTGCCATGCTAATTTAACAAAACAAGTATGATTTTCTCCTGAATGCAAATGTTACAGTATACAAACTTCTGTAGGATACTTCTCCCTAAGAAGTGGACTTCCAGCATTTGACTCTGAATCCTCCACATGTGGTTCACTATTTTGGAAATTCATGGCCTGAGTGTACATGTCTCATGCAAATGTAACAAGACAAGTATGAGTTTCTCCTGAATGCAAATGTTACAGTGTAGAAACTTCTCTAGGAAAATTATCTAGGATACTTATCCCCAAGAAGTGCACTTCTGTTTTTTTGTTGTTGTTGTTGTTTTTTTACAGGGGAGAGCGCGAACGCAGTCCCCCACTAACACAAATTATGCAGTCGAGTTTCCCACATTTGGGGAAATCGCAGGGGTCAGCACATCTGGAGTGCAATGGATAAGCCTCGCCCTGGGAAAACCACCTTCGTGATCATGGTATCTCCCCTGCCAGTGCACTTCTGAATCCTCCGCACTTGGCTCACTATTTTGGAAATCATACCCTGCATGAATAAGTTCCATGGAAATGTCACAAAACAAGTGTGATTTTCTGCAGAACACAAAGACGTAGAGTATTGAACCTTCTGTAGGATACTTACAACTAAGACGTGCACTTCCAATATTTCACTCTGAATCCTCCGCACTTGGTTCACAATTTTGGAAATTCATAGCCTGCGTGAACATGTTCCAGGGAAACATTGCAAAACAAGTGTGATACTCTCCGGAACACAAAGAACGACATTATAGAAACTTTGGCGGGATACTTAACACTAAGAATAAGAGCACTTGCAGCATTTGACTCTGAGTCCTTCTCTCTTGGTTCACCATTTTGGAAAATCATGGCCTGCGTGAACATATTCCATGAAAACGTCACAAAAACAGTGTGATTTTCTCCTGAACATAAAAAGTTACAACATATGAACATCTACATTATTCTTATCACTGAGAAGTGAAAGTGAAACGTGAATTTGACACTTCCTCACTTGGTCACAATTTTCAAGTTCATTAGAGGCCTGAACATAGTTGGTAGAATCAGCCCAAAAACCAATGTTGTTTTCTCCAGAACACAAAGTTTTACCGTCTAGAAACCAGTGTAGGATACTTATCGCAAAGAAGTGCACATGCTAGGTATGACTGTGAGTCCTCTTCACTTGGTTCACGATTTTGGATGCATGAAAATGTTTCATGGATACGTCGTACAACAAGTGCGATTTCCTCTTGAACACAAAGAGTTACAGTATAGAAATTTCTGTAGGACACTTATGCTAAAGAAGTGCACTTGCAACATTTGACTCAGAGTCCTCCTCATTTGGCTCACTATTTTGTAAAATCATGGCCTGTGTGAATATGTGCCATGCAAATGTCACAAAACAAGTATGATTTTCTCCTGAAGGCAAATGTTACTGTATGCAAAATTCTGTAGGATACTTCTCCCTAAGAGGTGCACTTCCACCATTTGACCCTGAAACCTCTTCTCTTGGTTCACTATTTTGGAAATTCATGGCCTGCGTGAACATGTTCCATGCAATTGACACAAAACAAGTATGATATTCTCCTGAATGCAAATGTTACAGTGTAGAAACTTCTCTAGGATACTTATCCCCAAGAAGTGCACTTCCTACATTTGATTCTGAATCCTCCGCACATGGTTCACTATTTAGGAAATCATCTCCTACATGAATAGGTTCCATGGAAATGTCGCAAAACAAGTGGTATTTTATGCAGGACACAAAGAGGTACAGTATCGAAACTTCTGTAGGATACTTACCACTAAGAAGTGCACTTCCAACATTTGACTCTGAGTCCTCCTCACTTGATTCACTATTTTGGAAAATCATACCTGCATGAACATGTTCCAGGGAAACATTGCAATACAAATGTGATACTCTCCTGAGCACAAAGAAAGACAGTACAGAAACTTTGGTGGGATAATTACCACTAAGAAGAAGAGCACTTGCGCCATTTGACTCTGACTCCTTCTCTCTTGGTTAACTATTTTGGAATATCATGGCTAGCGTGTAAATGATCTATTGACTGTCACACAACAAGTATGATTTCTCCTAATCACAAAGAGTTCCAGTATAGAAACTTCTGTAGCATACATGTCCCAACGAAAAGCACTTGCATCATTTGACTCTGAGACATCCTCATTTCGTAACCATTTTGGAAAAATCATGGCCTGCTTCAAAATGTTCCATGGAAATGTGGCACAACAACTGTTATTTTCTCCTGAACACAAAGAGTTACAGTATAGGAACTTCCGTTGGACACTTACCGGTAAGATGAGCACGTGCAATATTTGAATCTGAACCCTCCTCACATGGTTCACTGTTTTGGAAAATCATGGCCTGCGTGAACATGTTATATGCAAATGTCGCAAAACAAATATGATCTTCTCTTGAACACAGAGTGTTACAGCATAGAATCTTCTGTAGGATACTTATCCCTAAGAAGTACACTTCCAACATTTGACTCACAGTCCTCCTCACTTGGTCACCATTTTGGAAAATCATGGCCTGCGTGAACATATTCCATGAAAACGTCACAAAAACAGTGTGATTTTCTCCTGAACATAAAAAGTTACAACATATGAACATCTACAGGTGTCTTATCAGTGAGAAGTGAAAGTGAAACGTGAATTTGACGTTTCCTCCCTTGGTCACTATTTTCAATTCATTAGAGGCCTGAACATAGTTGGTAGAATCAGCCCAAAACTAATGTTGTTTTCTACAGAACACAAAGTTTTACCGTCTAGAAACCAGTGTAGGATACTTATCTCAAAGAAGTGCACATGCTAGGTATGACTGTGAGTCCTCTTCACTTGGTTCACGATTTTGGATGCATGAACATGTTTCATGGATACGTCGTACAACAAGTGCCATTTCCTCTTGAACACAAAGAGTTACAGTATAGAAACTTCTGTAGGACACTTATGCTAAAGAAGTGCACTTGCAACATTTGACTCAGAGTCCTCCTCACTTGGTTCACTATTTTGTAAAATCATGGCCTGTGTGAATATGTGCCATGCAAATGTCACAAAACAAGTATGAATTTCTCCTGAACGTAAATGTTACTGTATACAAAATTCTGCAGGATACTTCTCCTAAGAGGTGCACTTCCACCATTTGACACCTGAATCTTCTTCTCTTGGTTCACTATTTTGGAAATTCATGGCCTGCGTGAACATGTTCCATGCAATTGTCACAAAACAAGTATGATATTCTCCTGAATGCAAATGTTACAGTGTAGAAAACTTCTCTAGGATACTTATCCCCAAGAAGTGCACTTCCTACATTTGATTCTGAATCCTCAGCACATGGTTCACTATTTAGGAACTCATCTCCTACATGAATAGGTTCCATGGAAACGTCGCAAAACTAGTGGGGATTTTCTGCAGGACACAAAGAGGTACAGTATCGAAACTTCTGTAGGATACTTACCACTAAGAAGTGCACTTCCAACATTTGACTCTGAGTCTTCCTCACTTGATTCACTATTTTGGAAAATCATACCTGCGTGAACACGTTCCAGGGAAGCATTCCAAAACAAGTGTGATACTCTCCTGAACACAAAGAATTACAGTATAGAAACTTTGGTGGGGTACTTACCGCTAAGAAGAACACTTGCAACATTTGACTCTGAGTCCTTCTCTCTGGTTCATTATTTTGGAATATCTTGGCTTGCGTGTAATGTTCCATTGACTGTCGCACAACAAGTGTAACTTTTTCCTGATCACACAGAGTTATAGTATAGAAACTTCTGTAGGATACATATCCGAACGAAGTGCACTTGCAACATTGACTCTGAGTCATCCTCACTGGGTTAAACTATTTTGGAAAAATCATGGCCTGCTTCAACATGTTCCAGGGGAAATGTGGCACAACAAATGTTACTTTCTCCTGAACACAAAGAGTTACACTATAGGAACTTCCGTAGCATACTTACCAGTAAGAAGTGCACGTGCAATATTTGACTCTGAAACTCCCCTCACTTGGTTCACTATTTTGGAAAATCATGGCCTGCCTCAACATGTTAAATGCAAATGTCGCAAAACAAGTGTGATCTTCTCCTGAACACAAATTGTTACAGTACAGAATCTTCTGTAGGATACTTATCCCTAAGAAGTGCACTTCCAACATTTGACTCTCAGTCTTCCTCACTTGGTTCACTCTTTTGGAAAATCAAGGCCTGATTTAACAATGTTCCATGTCAATGTGGCACAACAACTGTTATTTTCTCCTGAACACAAAGAGTTACACGTATAGAAACTTCTGTAACGACACTGATCCTAAAAAAGTGCACTTGCATCATTTGACTCAGCGTCCTCCTCACTTGGATCTCTATTTTGGAAAATCATGGCCTGTGTGAACATGTGCCATGCAAATGTCACAAAAACAAGTATGATTTTCTCGAGAATGCAAATGTTACAGTATACAAACTTCTGTAGGATACTTATCCCTAAGAGGTGCACTTCCAGCATTGGACTCTGAATCCTCCTCACTTGGTTCACTATTTTGGAATTCATGGCCCACGTGAACATGTTCCATGCAATGTCACAAAACAAGGATGATTTTCCTCCTGAACGCAAATGTTACAGTGTAGAATGACTCTAGGATACTTATCCCGAAGAGTGCACTTCCTATATTTGATTCTGAATCCTCCACACTTGGTTCACTATTTTGGAAATCATCTCCTGCATGAATAGGCTCCATGGAAATGTCGCCAAACAAGTGTGATTTTATGCAGGAAAAAAAGAGGTACAGTATCTAAACTTCTATAAGGATACTTACCACTAAGAAGTGCACTTCCAACTTTGACTCTGAGTCCTCCTCACTTGGTTCACTATTTTGGAAAGTCATAGCCTGCGTGTACATGTTCCATGGAAGCATTCCAAAACAAGTGTGATACTCTCCTTAACACAAAGAATTACAGTATAGAAACTTTTGTGGGATACTTACCGCTAAGAAGAGCACTTGCAACATTTGACTCTGAGTCATTCTCTCTTGGTTCACTATTTTGGAATATCATGGCTTGCGTGTAAATGTTCTATTGACTCGCACACAACAAGTGTGACTTTCTCCTGATCTCAAAGAGTTACAATATAGAAACTTCTGTAGGATACGTGTCCCAACGAACTACACTTGCAACATTTGACTCTGAGTCATCCTCACTTGGTTAACTATTTTGGAAAAATCATGGCTGCTTCAACATGTTCCATGAAAAGTAGCACAACAAATGTTACTTTCTCCTGAACACAAAGAGTTGCACTATAGGAAGTTCCGTAGGATACTTACCGGTAAGAAGTGCACGTGCAATTATTTGACTTTGAACCCTCCTCACTTGGTTCACTATTTTGGAAAATCATGGCCTGCGTGAACATGTTTTATGCAAATGGCGCAAAACAAGTGTGATCGGCTCCTGAACACAAAGTGTTACAGTATAGAACATTCTCTAGAATACTTGTCCCTAAGAAGTGCACTTCCAACATTTGCCTCTCAATCTCCTCACTCGGTTCACTCTTTTGGAAAATCAAAGCCTGCTTGATCATATTCCATGAAAACATCAGAACCAGTGTGATTTCCTCCTGAACATAAAAAGTTACAATGTATGAACATTTACAGGATTCTTTTCACTGAGAAGTGGAAGTGAAACATGTGAATTTGACGCTTCCTCACTTGGTCACAATTTTCAAGCTCATTACAGGCCTGAACATAGTTGGTAGAATCACAAAAAACGAATGTGTTTTCTCCAGAACACAAAGTTTTACAATCTAGAAACCTGTGTAGGATACTTATCCCAAAGAACTGCACATGCTACATATGACTGTGAATCCTCTTAACTTGGTTCATACTTTTGGAAGGGAATGACATGCCTGAACATGTTTCATGGAAACGTCGTACAACAAGTGTGATTTCCTCCTGAACACAAAGAGTTACAATGTAGAAACTTCCGTATGACACTAATCCTAAAGAAGTGCACTTGCAACATGTGACTCAGAGTCCTCCTCACTTGGCTCACTATTTTGTAAAATCATGGCCTGTGTAACATGTGCCATGCTAATTTAACAAAACAAGTATGATTTTCTGAATGCAAATGTTACAGTATACAAACTTCTGTAGGATACTTCTCCCAAGAAGTGGACTTCCAGCATTTGACTCTGAATCCCCATGTGGTTCACTATTTTGGAAATTCATGGCCTGAGTGTACATGTTCCATGCAAATGTAACAAGACAAGTATGAGTTTCTCCTGAACGCAAATGTTACAGTGTAGAAACTTCTCTAGGAAACTTATCTAGGATACTTATCCCCAAGAAGTGCACTTCTGTTTTTTTTTTTTTTTTTTTTTCAGGGGAGAGCGCGAACGCAGTCCCCCACTAACACAAATTATGCAGACGAGTTTCCCACATTTGGGGAAATCGCAGGGGTCAGCACATCCTGAGTGCAATGGATAAGCCTCGCCCTGGGAAAACCACCTTCGTGATCATGGTATCTCCCCTGCCAGTGCACTTCTGAATCCTCCTCACTTGGCTCACTATTTTGGAAATCATACCCTGCATGAATAAGTTCCATGGAAATGTCGCAAAACAAGTGTGATTTTCTGCAGAACACAAAGAGTAGAGTATTGAACCTTCTGTAGGATACTTACAACTAAGACGTGCACTTCCAATATTTGACTCTGAGTCCTCCGCACTTGGTTCACAATTTTGGAAATTCATAGCCTGCGTGAACATGTTCCAGGGAAACATTGCAAAACAAGTGTGATACTCTCCTGAACACAAAGAACGACATTATAGAAACTTTGGCGGGATACTAACACTAAGAATAAGAGCACTTGCAGCATTTGACTCTGAGTCCTTCTCTCTTGGTTCACCATTTTGGAAAATCATGGCCTGCGTGAACATATTCCATGAAAACGTCACAAAACCAGTGTGATTTTCTCCTGAACATAAAAAGTTACAACATATGAACATCTACATTATTCTTATCACTGAGAAGTGAAAGTGAAACGTGAATTTGACACTTCCTCACTTGGTCACTATTTTCAAGTTCATTAGAGGCCTGAACATAGTTGGTAGAATCAGCCCAAAACCAATGTTGTTTTCTCCAGAACACAAAGTTTTACCGTCTAGAAACCAGTGTAGGATACTTATCGCAAAGAAGTGCACATGCTAGGTATGACTGTGAGTCCTCTTCACTTGGTTCACGATTTTGGATGCATGAACATGTTTCATGGATACGTCGTACAACAAGTGCGATTTCCTCTTGAACACAAAGAGTTACAGTATAGAAATTTCTGTAGGACACTTATGCTAAAGAAGTGCACTTGCAACATTTGACTCAGAGTCCTCCTCATTTGGTTCACTATTTTGTAAAATCATGGCCTGTGTGAATATGTGCCATGCAAATGTCACAAAACAAGTATGATTTTCTCTGAAGGCAAATGTTACTGTATACAAAATTCTGTAGGATACTTCTCCCTAAGAGGTGCACTTCCACATTTGACTCTGAATCCTCTCTCTTGGTTCACTATTTTGGAAATTCATGGCCTGCGTGAACATGTTCCATGCAATTGACACAAAACAAGTATGATATTCTCCTGAATGCAAATGTTACAGTGTAGAAACTTCTCTAGGATACTTATCCCCAAGAAGTGCACTTCCTACATTTGATTCTGAATCCTCCGCACATGGTTCACTATTTAGGAATCATCTCCTACATGAATAGGTTCCATGGAAACGTCGCAAAACAAGTGGGATTTTATGCAGGACACAAAGAGGTACAGTATCGAAACTTCTGTAGGATACTTACCACTAAGAAGTGCACTTCCAACATTTCACTCTGAGTCCTCCTCACTTGATTCACTATTTTGGAAAATCATACCTGCGTGAACATGTTCCAGGGAACATTGCAATACAAATGTGATACTCTCCTGAGCACAAAGAAAGACAGTACAGAAACTTAGGTGGATAATTACCACTAAGAAGAAGAGCACTTGCGCCATTTGACTCTGACTCCTTCTCTCTTGGTTCACTATTTTGGAATATCATGGCTAGCGTGTAAATGATCTATTGACTGTCACACAACAAGTATGATTTCTCCTAATCACAAAGAGTTCCAGTATAGAAACTTCTGTAGCATACGTCCCAACGAAGAGCACTTGCTTCATTTGACTCTGAGTCATCGTCACTGGGTTAACTATTTTGGAAAAATCATGGCCTGCTTCAACATTTTCCATGGAAATGTGGCACAACAAATGTTATTTTCTCCTGAACACAAAGAGTTACAGTATATGTACTTCCGTTGGACACTTACAGATAAGAAGTGCAAGTGCAATATTTGACTCTGAACCCTCCTCACTTGGTTCACTATTTTCGAAAATCATGGCCTGAGTGAACATGTTATATGCAAATGTCACAAAACAAGTATGATCTTCTCCAGAGCACAAAGTGTTATAGTGTAGAATCTTCTGTAGGATACTTATCCCTAAGAAGTGCACTTCTAACATTTGACTCTCAGTCCTCCTCACTTGGTTCACCATTATGGAAAATCAAGGCCTGCATGAACATATTCCATGGAAACGTCACAAAACAAGTGTGATTTCCTCTGAACATAAAAATTTACAACCTATGAACATCTACAGGATTCTTATCAGGGAGAAGTCAAAGTGAAACATGTGAATTAGACGCTTCCTCACTTGGTCACTATTTTCGAGCTCATTGCAGGCCTGGACATAGTTGGTAGAATCATCACAAAACGAATGTTGTTTTCACCAGAACACAAAGTTTTACCGTCTAGAAACCTGTGTAGGATACTTGTCCCAAAGAAGTGCACATGTACATATGACAGTGAGTCCTCTTAACTTGGTTCACGTTTTTGGAAGGGAATGACATGCATGAACATGTTTCATGGAAACGTCGTAGAACAAGTGTGATTTCCTCCTGAACACAGAGTTACCGTATAGAAACTTCTGTACGACACTTATCCTAAAGAAGTGCACTTGCAACACTTGACTCAGAGAACTCCTCACGTGGCTCACTATTTTGTAAAATCATGGCCTGTGTGAACATGTACCATGCAAATGTAACAAAACAAGTATGATTTTTCTCCTTAATGCAAATGTTACAGTATACAAACTTCTGTAGGATACTTCTCCCTAAGAGGTGCATTCCAGCATTTGACTCTGAATCCTCCACACGTGGTTCACTATTTTGGAACTTCATGGCCTGAGTGTACATGTTCCATGCAAATGTCACAAGACAAGTATGAGTTTCTCCTGAACGCAAATGTTACAGTGTAGAAACTTCTCTAGGAAACTTATCTAGGATACTTATCCCCAAGAAGTGCACGTCTGAATCCTCCGCACTTGGTTCACTATTTTGGAAATCATACCCTGCATGAATAGGTTCCATGGAAAAGTCGCAAAACAAGTTGATTTTCTGCAGAACACAAAGAGGTACAGTATCGAACCTTCTGTAGGATACTTACAACTAAGAAGTGCACTTCCAACATTTGACTTTCAGTCCTCCGCACTTGGTTCACAATTTTGGGAAATCGTAACCTGCGTGAACATGTTCCAGGGAAACATTGCAAAACAAGTGTGATTCTCTCCTGAACACAAAGAACGACATTATAGAACCTTTGGTGGGATACTTAACACTAAGAAGAAGAGCACTTGCAACATTTGAGTCTGAGTCCTTTCTCTTGGTTCACTATTTTGGAATATCATGGCTAGCGTGTAAATGATCTATTGACTGTCGCACAACAAGTATGATTTCTCCTAATCACAAAGAGTTCCAGTATAGAAACTTCTGTAGCATACATGTCCCAACGAAGAGCACTTGCATCATTTGACTCTGAGTCATCCTCATTTCGTAACCATTTTGGAAAAATCATGGCCTGCTTCAAATGTTCCATGGAAATGTGGCACAACAACTGTTATTTTCTCCTGAACACAAAGAGTTACAGTATAGGAACTTCCGTTGGACACTTACTGGTAAGATGTGCATGCAATATTTGAATCTGAACCCTCCTCACATGGTTCACTGTTTTGGAAAATCATGGCCTGCATGAACATGTTATATGCAAATGTCACAAAACAAATATGATCTTCTCTTGAACACAGAGTGTTACAGCATAGAATCTTCTGTAGGATACTTATCCTAAGAAGTACACTTCCAACATTTGACTCACAGTCCTCCTCACTTGGTTCACCATTTTGGAAAATCATGGCCTGCGTGAACATATTCCATGAAAACGTCACAAAAACAGTGTGATTTTCTCCTGAACATAAAAAGTTACAACATATGAACATCTACAGGTTTCTTATCAGTGAGAAGTGAAAGTGAAATGAATTTGACGGTTCCTCACTTGGTCACTATTTTCAATTCATTAGAGGCCTGAACATAGTTGGTAGAATCAGCCCAAAACCAATGTTGTTTTCTCCAGAACACAAAGTTTTACCGTCTAGAAACCAGTGTAGGATACTTATCGCAAAGAAGTGCACATGCTACGTATGACTGTGAGTCCTCTTCACTTGGTTCACGATTTGGATGCATGAACATGTTTCATGGATACGTCGTACAACAAGTGGGATTTCTTCTTGAACACAAAGAGTTACAGTATAGAAACTTCTGTACGACACTTATGCTAAAGAAGTGCACTTGCAACATTTGACTCAGAGTCCTCCTCACTTGGTTCACTATTTTGTAAAATCATGGCCTGTGTGAATATGTGCCATGCAAATGTCACAAAACAAGTATGATTTTCTCCTGAAGGCAAATGTTACTGTATACAAAATTCTGTAGGATACTTCTCCCTAAGAGGTGCACTTCCACCATTTGACTCTGAATCCTCTTCTCTTGGTTCACCATTTTGGAAAATCATGGCCTGCATGAACATATTCCATGAAAACGTCACAAAAACAGTGTGATTTTCTCCTGAACATAAAAAGTTACAACATATGAACATCTACAGGTTTCTTATCAGTGAGAAGTGAAAGTGAAACGTGAATTTGACGCTTCCTCACTTGGTCACTATTTTCAATTCATTAGAGGCCTGAACATAGTTGGTAGAATCAGTCCAAAACCAATGTTGTTTTCTCCAGAACACAAAGTTTTACCGTCTAGAAACCAGTGTAGGATACTTATCTCAAAGAAGTGCACATGCTACGTATGACTGTGAGTCCTCTTCACTTGGTTCACGAGTTTGGATGCATGAACATGTTTCATGGATACGTCGTACAACAAGTGCGATTTCCTCTTGAACATAAAGAGTTACAGTATAGAAACTTCTGTACGACACTTATGCTAAAGAAGTGCACTTCCAACATTTGACTCAGAGTCCTCACTTGGTTCACTATTTTTGAAATTCATGGCCTGTGTGAACATGTGCCATGCAAATGTCGCAAAACATATGATCTTCTGAGCATAAAGTGTTATAGTGTAGAATTTTCTGTAGGATACTTGTACCTAAGGAGTGCACTTCCAACATTTGACTCTGACTCCTCCTCACTTGGTTCACTATTTTGGAAAATCATAGCCTGCGTGAACATGTTCCAGGGAAACATTGCGGAACAAGTGTGATACTCTCATGAACACAAAGAACTACAGTATAGAAACTTTGATGGGATACTTACCGCTAAGAAGAACACCACTTGCAACTTTTGAGCTGAGTCCATTTCTCTTGGTTCACTAGTTTGGCATATCACGGCTTGCGTGTAAATGTTCCATTGACTGTCGCACAATTAGTGTGAATTACTCCTGATCACAATGAGTTACAGTATAGAAATTTCTGTAGGATACGTATCCCCACGAAGTGCACTTGCAACATTTGACTCTGAGTCATCCTCATTTGTTTAACTATTTTGGAAAAATCATGGCTTGCTTCAATATGTTCCATGGAAATGTGGCACTACAACTGTTATTTTCTCCTGAACACAAAGAGTTACAGTATTGGAACTTCCGTAGGACACATTCCGGTAAGAAGTGCACGTGCAATATTTGACTCTGAACTCTCCTCACTTGGTTCACTATTTTGAAAAATCATGGCCTGTGTGAACATGTTATATGCAAATGTCACAAAACAAGTATGAACACAAAGTGTTCCAGTATAAAGTCTTTTGTAGGATACTTATCCCTAAGAAATGCACTTCCAGCATTTGACTTTCAGTCCTCCTCACTTGGTTCACCATTTTGGAAAATCAAGGCCTGCGTGAACATATTCAATGAAAATGTCACAGAACCAGTGTGATTTTCTCCTGAACATAAAAAGTTACAAGGTATGAACATCTACAGGATTCTTATCACTGAGAAGTGAAAGTGAAAGATGTGAATTTGATGCTTCCTCACTTGGTCACTATTTTCGAGCTCATTGCAGGCCTGGATATAGTTGGTAGAATCAGCACAAAACGAATGTTGTTTTCGCCAGAACACAAAGTTTTACAGTCTAGAAACCTGTGTAGGATACTTGTACCAAAGAAGTGCACATGCTACATATGACTGTGAGTCCTCTTCACTTGGTTCACGATTTTGGATGCATGAACATGTTTCATGGAAACATCCTACAAGTGTGATTTCCTCCTGAACACAAAGAGTTACAGTATAGAAACTTTTGTACGACACTTATCCTAAAGAAGTGCACTGGCAACATTTAATCCAGAGTCCTGCTCACATGGTTCACTGTTTTGTAAAATCATGGCCTATGTGAACATGTGTCATGGAAATGTCACAAAACAAGTATGATTTTCTCCTGAATACAAAGTGTTACAGTATAGAATCTTCTGTAGGATACTTATCCCTAAGAAGTGCACTTCCAAAATTTGACTCTCAGTCCTCCTCACTTGGTTCACCATTTTGGAAAATCAAGGCCTGCGTGAACATATTCCATGAAAACGTCACAGAATCAGTGTGATTTTCTCCTGAATATAAAAAGTTACAACGTATGAACATCTACAGGATTCTTATCACTGAGAAGTGAAAGTGAAACATGTGAATTTGACGCTTCATCACTTGCTCACTGATTTCAAGCTCCTTAAAGGCCTGAAATAGTTGGTAGAATCAGCACAAAACGAATGTTGTTTTCTCCAGAACATAAAGTTTCACCGTCTAGAAACCAGTGTAGGATACTTATCCCAAAGAAGTGCACAAGCTACATATGATGACCTCAGCACCTCGCCACCGCCCCGCCCTCGCCTAAGGTGAGTGAGTGAGAGAGAGAGCCCAGCCCAGCCCCCAACCACCCAAGCCCCACGCATACCTGCAGTGAGCACTCAGGCTGACTGCAGCTTAGCCTGGGCCCCGCTCCAGACCCAAGCCCCTCGCACCCTCCCGCCCTGTGCACCTAGCCACCCCCCTGGATCCCAGGTGAAGAATTCTGCCAGTGAGCCATGGAAAGATCCCAGCCCAGCCCTGCCCCCCACCCGGGACCTGCCCGGCCAGCAGCACCACAATGGGCAGCCTCAGGCTTTCCCCCCAGTGGCCCGCCCCTCTCCTCGCCCACCTTCCCAGATCGCAGGTGAAGAACTCTGCCATCAACATCAGACCCTCTCTGCCTCTCTGGCCCACCGGGGACCTGCACACATGGTCCACGGAAGACACACTGCTACTCAGAATTCAATAGAGCCCAAAGGAAACTCAAGCAAAATTCTAAGAACAAAGGGAGCACGGGCCATACATCTGGACTCCACTACAATCATTATATCATGTGGGCAAGTTTCTTCTCATCCAGCCCAAAGATAAGTAAACTTTTTCTTTTCACCTTACTGGTCCTTTAAAGTATCAATGCTCTAGATCAACTTTCTCATACAGCCACCCCACAACATACAACTCCAGGGAGTATACCACTCACCCCCTCGTTTCACCAAGAAAGTAAATTATAAAAGTGCACTACCAAACTAATATTCACCTCCTGGTAACATAACCTGACTTAACTGACATACTAACAGCCTAGTAACTTTGTTAGGATAAATAATAACAATACACAAACATACCCAATCCAAGGCAAGCACTAGTAATAACTGGCAAGCGTAACAATACTAACTACGTCGATTCAGTGAAAAACACAGAAACTGAAAGGTCCTAAAAAACAAAACAACAATCTACAAGTCAAAGTGCAGATCCATGAGAAACAAAACCCAGGAAGACCAATCTCCTGCCGAAAGAATCAATCCCATAATGAGGGATTCCGACCAGAACAAATCCACTGAAAATAGCCATGAAAGCCAGAACCAACATCACGACTTTCAGAGTATGATCCTTACCATGATTAATACTATGAAAGAGGAAATCCGAGAAGAGTTAAACAACCGTATCAACCATTTTGAACAGGAACACAACAGGCACTTGGAGGAGTTGAGAAAAACAGTTCAAGAAACAAAAATAGGTATGGAGCAATTAAAACAGTCTCAGGCAGAGTTTAAAATTGAACTAAAAGACAAGTTATCTTCAACCCAAAACTCAACAGAGAGTCTTATCAGCAGAACAAATGAGGCAGAAAGTAGAATTTCAGATCTTGAAGACAAAGTGGGAGAATTAACCAGCTCAATGGAAGAGATTGTTAAAGCCAAAATACTGGAGAGGAACATTCAAAGATATGGGACACCCTGAAGAAGCCTAACATGCACATTCATGGAATACCAGAACAAGAATCCCAAAATACCACACCTGAGGAAATATTTCAATTCATCATAAGTGAAAACTTCCCACAATTAAAGAATGCCTATCCAAATACAAGAAGCATTTTGCACTCCAAACAATACGACCAAAATAGAAAATCGCCACGGCAAATAATAGTCAAAAAACTCCACATTCAAGACAAAGAAAAGGTGCTGGGAGCTTCAAGAGAAAAAAAGCAACTCACTTTTAAAGGTAAACCTATTAGAATAACAAATACTACTCAATGGAAACAGCAAAAGCAAGAAGAGCTTGGAGAGACATACTTCAAGTATTAAATGAGCAAAAATGCCAACCCCGACTGATATATCCAGCAAAACTATCTGTCATGATTGAGGGAGAAAGAAAAGTTTTCCAACACAAAGAAAACTTGAAGGGATACATGTCTACCAAACCAGGCCTGCAAAAAATCCTTGAACTGATACTCAAGCTTGAAGAAAAGAACAAGCATGTCCAGGAGGACAGAAGGGAAATATAATATCACCAAAACATAAATATCAAACAACATGCTTACAAAATCTACTAAACATAAAAAATGTCCAGAATTAAAAAGAATTTCTCCAATATAACATTAAATGTCAATGGTATTCACTTACCGATTAAGAGACACAGATTACAAACTTGGATTAAAAACCACAATCCAATATTCTGATGCCTTCAGAAAACTCATCTCACCACAAAAGATAGGCACATCCTAAGAATGAAAGGCTGGTCCAAAATCTTGCAAGCTAATGGAACCAGGAAACAAGCAGGGGTAGCAATTATACTTTCAGACAAAGTGGACTTCAAACCAAAGAAAATCATAAGAGACACAGATGGATACTACATTTTAGACACAGGTACAAATCACCAGGAAGACTTCACAATCCTGAAAATTTATGCACCCAATACGGGCCCCTCCACATTCATTAAGAAAACCCTACAGCGCCTAAAGCAAGAAATCAACCCCCAAACAATCATTCTCGGGGACTTCAACACCACCCTCTCAACATGGGATACAACAAGAGGTCAAAAGCTTAACAGAGACACTTTGGACTTAATCAAACCCTTAAAGAAATGGACCTTACAGATCTCTATCGAACTTTTCACCCATGCACGATTTTGGAAGGGAATGACATGCATGAACATATTTCATGCAAACGTCAAAGAACAAGTGTGATTTCCTCCTAAACACAAAGAGTTACAGTATAGAAACTTCTCTTTGACACTTATCCTAAAGAAGTGCACTTGCAACATTTGACTCAGAGTCCTCCACACTTGGCTCACTATTTTGTAAAATCATGGCCTGTGTGAACATGTGCCATGCAACTGTCACGAAACAAGTATGATTTTCACCTGAAAGCAAATGTTACAGTACACATACTTCTGTAGGATACTTCTCCCTATCAGGTGCACTTCCACCATTTGACTCTGAATCCTCCTCACTTGGTTCACTATTTTGGAAAATCAAGGCCTGCGTGAACATATTCCATGAAAATGTCACAAAACCAGTGTGAATTTCTCCTGAACCTAAAAAGTTACAATGTATGAACATCTACAGAATTCTTATCACTGAGGAGAAAAGTGAAACATGTGAATTTGACGCGTCCTCACTTGGTCACTATTATCAAGCTCATTACAAGCCTGAACATAGTTGGTAGAATCAGCAAAAAACAAATGTTCTTTTCTCCAGAATACAAAGTTTTACAGTCTAGAATCCTGTGTAGGATAATTAACCCAAGGAAGTGCAGATGCTACAAAAGATTACCCAAAGAAGTGCACATGCTACGTATGACTATGAGTCCTCTTCACTTGGTTCACGTTTTTGGAAGGGAACTACATGCATGAACATGGTTCTTGGAAACGTCGAAAAACAAGTGTGAATTCCTTCTGAACAAAAAGATTTACAATATAGAAACTTCTGTTCAATAATTGTCCTAAAGAAGTGCACTTGCAACATTTAACTCAGAGTCCTCCTCTCTTGGTTCACTATTTTGTAAAATCATGACCTGTGTGAACATGTGCCACTGAAATGTCACAAAACAACATGATTTTCGCCTGAATACAATGTTACAGTATAAGACCTTCTTTAGGATACTCATCACTAAGAAGTGAAATTCCAACATTTGACTCTGAATCCTTCGCTTGTTTCATTCTTTTGAAAAATCATGGCCTGTGTGAACATGTGATATGCCAATGTCGCAAAACGAGTATGATCTTTTACTGAACACAAAGTGTAACACTATAGAATCTTCTCTAGGATACTTATCCCTAAGAAGGGCACCTCCAACATTTGACTCTCAGTCCTCCTCACTTGGTTCACTATTTTGGAAAATCAAGGCCTGTGTGAACATATTCCATGAAAATGTCACAAAACCAGTGTGAATTTCTCCTGAACATAAAAAGTTACAACGTATGAAGATCTATAGGATTCTTATCACTGAGAAGGGAAAGTGAAACATGTGAATTTGAAGCGTCCTCACTTGGTCATTATTTTCAAGCTCATTACAAGCCTAAACATAGTTGGTTGAATCAGCAAAAAACAAATGTTCTTTTCTCCAGAACACAAAGTATTACTGTCTAGAAACCTGTGTAGGATACTCATCCCAAAGAAGTGCACATGCTACACATGACTTCCCAAAGAAGTGCACATGCTACATATGACTGTGAGTCCTCTTCACTTGGTTCACTATTTTGGAAGGGAACAACATGCATGAACATGTTCATGGAAACGTCGTAAACAAGTGTGATTTCCTCCTGAACACAAAGAGTTACAATATGGAAACTTCTGGTCGATACTTATCCTAAAGAAGTGCACTTGCAACATATAACTCAATTGGTTCACTATTTTGTGAAATCATGGCCTGTGTGAACATGTGCCATTCAAATGTCACAAAACAAGTATGAGTTTCGCCTGAACACAAATGTTCCAGTATAGGAACTTCTCCAGGATGCTTATCCCTAAGAAGTGAAATTCCAACATTTGACTCTGAATCCTCCCACTTGGTTCACTCTTTTGGAAAATCATGGCCTGCGTGAACATGTTATATGCAAAAGTCGCAAAACAAGTGTGATCTTCTCCTGAACACAAAGTGTAACACTATAGAATATTTTGTAGGATATTTATCCCTAACAAGTGTACCTCCAACATTTGACTCTCAGTCTTCCTCTCTTGGTTCACTATTTTGGAAAATCAAGACCTGTGTGAACATATTCCATGAAAACGTCACAAAGACACTTTGAATTTCTCATGAAAATAAAAAGTTACAACGTATGAACATCTACAGGATTCTTATCACTGAGAGGAGAAAGTGAAACTTGTGAATTTTACCTTTCCTCCCTTGTTCACTATTTTCAAGCTCATTACAACCCTGAACATAGTTGGTAGAATGAGCACAAAACAAATGTTGTTTTCTCCAGAATACAAAGTTTTACAGTCTAGAAACCTGTGTAGGATACTTATCCCAAAGAAGTGCACATGCTACACATGACTTCCCAAAGAAGTGCACATACTACATATTACTGTGAGTCCTCTTTACTTGATTCACTCTTTTGGAAGGGAACGACATGCATGAACATGTTTCATGGAAATGTCGTAAACAAGTGTGATTTCCTCCTCAACACAAAGGGTTACAATATAGAAATTTCTGTTCGATACTTCGTCCTCACTTGGTTCACTATTTTGTAAAATCATGGCCTGTGTGAACATGTGCCATTCAAATGTCACAAAACAAGTATTATTTTCGCCTGAACACAAATGTTACAGTATAGGAAGTGAAATTCCAATATTTGACTCTGAATCCTCCGCACTTGGTTCACACTTTTGGAAAATCATGGCCTGCGTGAACATGTTATATGCCAATGTTGCAAAACAAGTATGATCTAATCCTGAACACAAAGTGCAACACTATAGGATCTTCTGTAGGATACTTATCCCTAAGAAGGGCACCTCCAACATTTGACTTTCTGTCCTCCTCACTTGGTTCACTCTTTTGAAAAATCAAGGCCTGCATGAACATATTCCATGAAAACGTCCCAAAACCAGTGTGAATTTCTCCTGAACATAAAAGGTTACAACGTATGAACATCTACAGGAATCTTGTCACTGAGAAGAGAAAGTGAAACATGTGAATTGGATGCGTCCTCACTTGGTCACTATTTTCAAGCTCATTACAAGCCTGAACATAGTTGGTAGAATCAGCAAAAAACAAATGTTCTTTTCTCCAGAATACAAAGTTTTACAGTCTAGAATCCTGTGTAGGATAATTAACCCAAGGAAGTGCAGATGCTACAAAAGATTACCCAAAGAAGTGCACATGCTACGTATGACTATGAGTCCTCTTCACTTGGTTCACGTTTTTGGAAGGGAACGACATGCATGAACATGGTTCTTGGAAACGTCGTAAAACAAGTGTGATTTCCTTCTGAACACAAAGAGTTACAATATAGAAACTTCTGTTCGATAATTGTCCTAAAGAAGTGCACTTGCAACATTTAACTCAGAGTCCTCCTCTCTTGGTTTACTATTTTGTAAAATCATGGCCTGTGTGAACATGTGCCATTGAAATGTCACAAATAGAGTATGATTTTCGAATGAACACAAATGTTACAGTATAGGACCTTCTCTAGGATACTCACTCATCACTAAGAAGTGAAATTCCAACATTTGACTCTGAATCCTTCGCTTGGTTCACTCTTTTGAAAAATCATGGCCTGTGTGAAGATGTTATATGCCAATGTCGCAAAACAAGTATGATCTTCTGAACACAAAGTGTAACGCTACGGAATCTTCTGTAGAATACTTATCCCTAAGAAGTGCACCTCCAACATTTGACTCTCCGGCCTCTTCACTTGGTTCACTTTTGGAAACTCAAGGTCTGTGTGAATATATTCCATGAAAACGTCACAAAACCAGTGTGAATTTCTCCTGAACATAAAAAGTTACAACGTGTGAACATCGACAGGATTCTTATCACTGAGCAGAGAAAGTGAAACATTGAATTGGACGCGTCCTCACTTGGTCACTATTTTCAAACTCATTAAAAGCCTGAACATAGTTGGTAGAATCAGCACAAAACAAATGTTGTTTTCTCCAGAATACAAAGTTTTACTGTCTAAAACCTGTGTAGGATACTTATCCCAAAGAAGTGCACGTGCTACACATGACTTCCCAAAGAAGTGAACATGCTACATATGACTGTGAGTCCTCTTCACTTGGTTTACTGTTTTTGAAGGGAACGAAATGCATGAACATGTTCCATGGAAACGTTGTAAATCAAGCAAGGTTTCCTCCTGAACACAATGAGTTACAATACAGAAACTTCTATTTGATACTTATCCTAAAGAATTGCACTTGCAACATTTAACTCAGAGTCCTCTGCACATGGTTCACTATTTTTTAAAATCATGGCCATTCAAATGTCCAAAACAAGTATGATTTTCTCCTGAACACAAATGTCACAGTACAGGAACTTCTCTAGGATACTTATTGCTAAGAAGTGAAATTCCAATATTTGACTCTGAATCTTCCGCACATGATTCAGTATTTTGGAAAATCATGGCCTGCGTGAACATGTTATATGCCAATGTCGCAAAACAAATATGATCTTCCCCTGAACACAAAGTGTAACACTATAGAATCTTCTGTAGGATACTTATCCCTAAGAAGGGCACCTCCAACATTTGACTCTCAGTCCTCCTCACTTGGTTCACTATTTGGAAAATCAAGGCCTGCGTGAACATATTCCATGAAAACATCACAAAAACAGTGTGAATTTCTCCTGAATATAAAAAGTTACAACGTATGAACATCTACAGGATTCTTATCACTGAGAAGAGAAAGTGAAACATGTGAATTTGACGCAATCTCACTTGGTCACTATTTTCAAGCGCATTACAAGCCTGAACGTAGTTGGTAGAATCAGTACAAAACAAATGTTGTTTGCTCAAGAATACAAAGATTTACAGTCTAGAAACCTGTGTAGGATACTTATCCCAAAGAAGTGCACATGCTACATATGACTCTGAGTCCTCTTCACTTGGTTCACTATTTTGGAAGGGAAAAACATGCATGAACATGTTTCATGGAAACATCGTAAAACAAGTGTGATTTCCTCCTGAACACAAAGAGTTACAATATAGAAACTTCTGTATGATACTTACCCTAAAGAAGTGCACTTGCAAAATTTAACCCAGAGTCTTCCTCACTTGGTTCACTATTTTGGAAAATCATGGCCTGTGAGAACATGTTATATGCAAATGTAGCAAAACAAGTATGATCTTCTCCTGAACATAAAGTGTAACACTATAGAATCGTCTGTAGGATACTTATCCCTAAGAGGTGCACCTCCAACATTTGACTCTCAGTCCTCCTCACTGGGTTCACTAATTTGGAAAATCAAGGCCTGTGTGAACAGATTCCATGAAAACATCACAAAACCAGTGTGAATTTCTTCTGAATATAAAAAGTTACAACTTATGAATATCTAGGGGATTCTTATCACTGAGAAGAGAAAGTGAAACATGTGAATTTGACGCATCCTCTCTTGGTCACTATTTTCAAGCTCATTACAAGCCTGAACATAGTTGGTAGAATCAGCAAAAAAAACAAATGTTGTTTTCTCCAGAATACAAAGTTTTACAGTCTAGAAACCTGTGTAGGATACTTATTCCAAAGAAGTGCACATGCTACACATGACTTCCCAAAGAAGTGCACATACAACATATTACTGTGAGTCCTCTTCACTTGGCTCACTCTTTTGGAAAGGAACAACATGCATGAACATGTTTCATGGAAACATCGTAAAGCAAGTATGATTTCCTCCTGAACACAAAGAGTTACAATATAGAAACGTCTGTAGGATACATATCATAAAGAAGTGCACTTGCAAAATTTAACTCAGATTCCTCCTCACTAGGTTCACTATTTGTACAATCATAGCCTGTGTGAACAGTGCTATTCCAATGTCAGAAAACAAGTATGATTTTCGCCTGAGCACAAAAGTTACAGTTTAGGAACTTCTCTAGGATACTTATCCCTAAGAAGTGAAATGCCAACCTTTGACTCTGAATCCTCCTCACTTGGTTCACTCTTTTGGTAAATCATGCCCTGCGTGAACATGTTATGTGCGAATGTCACCAAACAAGGATGATCTTCTCCTGAACACAAAGCGTAACACTACAGAATCTTCTGTAGGATACTTATCCCTGAGAAGTGCACATCCAACTATTTGATTCTCAGACCTCCTCACTTGGTTCACTGTTTTGGAAAATCAAGGCCTGTGTGAACATGTGCCATTCAAATATCACAAAACAAGTATGATTTTCGCCTGAACAAAAGTTACAGTATAGGAACTTCATTAGGATAATTATCCCTAAGAACTGAAATTCCAACATTTGACTCTGAATCCTCCCCCACTAATTTGGAAAATCATGGCCTGCGGGATCATGTTATGTGCAAATGTCAAAAAACAAGTATGATCTTCTCCTGAACACAAAGTGTAACACTATACCATCTTCTTTAGGATACTTATCCCTAAGAAGTGCACCTCCAACATTTGACTCTCAGTCCTCCTCACTTGGTTCACTAATTTGCAAAATCAAGGCTTGTGTGAACATGTTCCATGAAAACGTCACAAAACCAGTGTGAATTTTTCCTGAACATAAAAAGTTACAAGGTATGAACATCTACAGGATTCTTATCACTGAGAAGAGAAAGGGAAATATGTGAATTTGATGCGTCCTCACTTGGTCACTATTTTCATGCTCATTACAAGCCTGAACATAGTTGGTAGAATCAGAACAAAACAAATGTTGTTTTCTCCAGAATACAAAGTTTTAGAGTCTGGAAACCTATGTAGGATATTTATACCAAAGAAGTGCACATGCTACACATGACTCCCCAAGGAAGTGCACATGGTACATATGACTGTGAGTCCTCCTCACTTGGTTCACTATTTTGGAAGGGAACGACATGCATGAACATGTTTCATGGAAACATTGTAAAGCAAGTATGATTTCCTCCTGAACACAAAGAGTTACAATAGAGAAATGTCTGTAGGATACATATCATAAAGAAGTGCACTTGCAAAATTTAACTCAGATTCCTCCTCACTAGGTTCACTATTTTGTACAATCATGGCCTGCGTGAACATGTGCCATTCAAAAGTCACAAAACAAGTATGATTTTCGCCTGAACACAAATGTTACAGTATAGGAACTTCTCCAGGATACTTATCCCTAAGAAGTGAAATTCCAACATTTGACTCTGAATCCTCCGCACTTGGTTCACTATTTTGGAAAATCATGGCCTGTGAGAACATGTTATATGCAAATGTCACAAAACTAGTATGATCTTCTCCTGAACACAAAGCGTAACACTATAGAATCTTCTGTAGGATACTTATCCCTAAGAAGTGCACCTGCAACATTTGACTTTCAGTCCTCCTCACTTGGTTCACTAATTTGGAAAATCAAGGCCTGCGTCAACAGAGTCCATGAAAACGTCACAAAACCAATGTGAATTTCTCCTGAACATGAAAAGTTACAACCTATGAACATCTACAGGTTTCTTATCACTGAGAAGAGAAAGTGAAACATGTGAATTTGACATGTCCTCTCTTGGTCACTATTTTCAAGCTCATTACAATCCTGAACATACTTGATAGAATCAGCACAAAACAAATGTTTGTTTTCTCCAGAATACAAAGTTTTACAGTCTAGAAACCTGTGTAGGATACTTATCCCAAGGAAGTGCACATGCTACATATGACTTCCCAAAGAAGTGCACATGCTACATATGAGTGTGAGTACTCTTCACTTGTTTCACGATTTTGGAAGGGAACGACATGCATGAACGTGTTTCATGGAAACGTCATAAACAAGTGTGATTTCCTCCTGAACACAAAGAGTTACAATATAGAAACTTCTGCACGATACTTATCCTAAAAAGTGCACTTGCAACATTTACCTTACTTGCTTCACTATTTTGAAAAATCATGGCCTGTGTGAACATGTGCCAATCAAATGTCACAAAACAAGTATGATTTTCGCTTGAACACAAATGTTACAGTATAGGATCATCTCTATGATACTTATCCCGAAGAAGTGAAATTCCAACATTTGACTTTGAATCTTCTGCACTTTGTTAACTATTTTGGAAAATCATGGCCTGCTTTAACATGTGATATGCAAATGTCGCAAAACAAGTATGGTCTTCTCCTGAACACAAAGTGTAACATTATTGAATCTTCTATAATATATTTATCCCTAAGAAGTGCACCTCCAACATTTGACTCTCAGTCATCCTCACTTGATTCACTATTTTGGAAAATCAAGGCCTGCGTGAACAGATTCCAAGAAAACGTCACAAAACCAGTGTGAATTTCTCCTGAACATAAAAATTACAACGTATGAACATCTACTGGATTCTTAGCACTGAGACGAAAAAGTGAAACATGTGAATTTGACACGTCCTCACTTGATCACTCTTTTCAAGCTCATTACAAGCCTGAATATAGTTGGTAGAATCAGCACAAAACAAATGTTGTTTATTCCAGAATACAAAGTTTTAGAGTCTAGAAACCTGTGTAGGATCCTTATCCCAAAGAAGTGCACATGCTACATATGACTTCCCAAAGAAGTGCACATGCTACATATGACTGTGAGTCCTCTTCACTTGGTTCACGATTTTGGAAGGGACAGACATGTATGAACATGTTTCATGGAAACGTCGTAAAACAAGTGTGATTTTCTCCTGAACATAAAGAAATACAATATAGAAACTTCTGCACGATATTTATCCTAAAGAAGTGCACTTGCAACATTTAACTCAGAGTCCTCCTCACTTGGTTCACTATTTTATAAAATCATGGCCTGTGTGAACATGTGCCATTCAACTGTCACAAAACAAGTATAAATTTTGCCGGAACACAAATGTTACAGTATAGGAACTTCAATAGTATACTTATCCCTAAGAAGTGAAATTCCAACATTTGACTCTTAATCCTCCGCACTTGGTTCACTATTTTGGAAAATCATGGCCTGTGTGAACATGTTAATTCCAATGTCAGAAAACAAGTATGATCTTCTCCTGAACACAAAGTGTAACACTATAGAATCTTCTGTAGGATACTCATCCCTAAGAAGTGCACCTGCAACATTTGACTCTCAGTCCTCCTCACTTGGTTCACTAATTTGGAAAATCAAGGCCTGCGTGATCAGATTCCATGAAAACATCACAAAACCAGTGTGAATTTCTCCTGAACATAAAAAGTTACGACATATGAATATCTACAGGATTCTTATCACTGAGAAGAGAAAGTGAAACCTGTGAATTTGACGTCCTTACTTGTTCACTATTTTCAAGCTCATTACAAGCCTGAACATAGTTGGTAGAATCAGCAAAAAAACAAATGTTGTTTTCTCCAGAATACAAAGTTTTACAGTCTAGAAACCTGTATAGGATATTTACACCAAAGAAGTAAACATGCTACACATGACTTCCCAAACAAGTGCACATGCTACATATGACTGTGAGTCCTCTTCACTTGGTTCACTATTTTGGAATAGAACGACATGCATGAACATATTTCATGGAAACGTCGTAAAACAAGTGTGATTTCCTCCTGAACACAAAGAGTTACAATATAGAAACTTCTGTATGATACTTATCCTAAAGAAGTGCACTTGCAACATTTAACTCAGAGTCCTCCTCACATGGTTCATTATTTTGTAAAATCATGGCCTGTGTGAACATGTGCCATTCAAATGTCACAAAACAAGTATGATATTCGCATGAACACTAATGTTACAGTATAGGACCTTCTCTACGATACTTATCGCTAAGAAGTGAAATTCCAACATTTGACCCCGAATCCTCCACACTTGGTTCACTATTTTGGAAAATCATGGCCTGCGTGAATATGATATATGACAATGTAGCAAAACAAGTGTGAGCTTTTCCTGAACACAAAGTGTAACACTACAAAATCTTATGTAGGATACTTATCCTTGAGAAGTGCACCTCCAACATTTGACTCTCAGTCATCCTCACTTGATTCACTATTTTGGAAAATCAAGGCCTGCGTGAACAGATTCCATGAAAACGTCACAAAACCAGTGTGAATTTCTCCTGAACATAAAAATTACAACGTATGAACATCTACTGGATTCTTAGCAGTGAGACGAAAAAGTGAAACATGTGAATTTGACGCGTCCTCACTTGGTCACTCTTTTCAAGCTCATTACAAGTCTGAACATAGTTGGTAGAATCAGCACAAAACAAATGTTGTTTTCTCCAGAATACAAAGTTTTAGAGTCTAGAAACCTGTGTAGGATACTTATCCCAAAGAAGTGCACATGCTACATATGACTTCCCACAGAAGTGCACATGCTACATATGACTGAGTCCTCTTCCCTTGGTTCACTATTTTGGAAGGGAACGACATGCATGAACATGTTTCATGGAAACGTTGTAAAACAGGGTGATTTGCTCCTGAACATAAAGAATTACAATATTGAAACTTCTGCACGATACTTTTCCTAAAGAAGTGCACTTGCAAATTTAACTCAGAGTCCTCCTCACTTGGTTCACTATTTTGTAAAATCATGGCCTGTGTGAACATGTGCCATTCAAATGTCACAAAACAAGTATAAGTTTCGCCGGAACACAAATGTTACAGTATAGGAACTTCAATAGGATACTTATCCCTAAGAAGTGAAATTCCAATATTTGACTCTGAATCCTCCGCACTTGGATCAGTATTTTGGAAAATCATGGCCTGCGTGAACATGTTATATTCCAATGTCGCAAAACAAGTATGATCTTCTCCTGAACACAAAGTGTAACACTATAGAATCTTCTGTAGGATACTCATCCCTAAGAAGTGCACCTGCAACATTTGACTCTCAGTCCTCCTCACTTGGTTCACTAATTTGGAAAATCAAGGCCTGTGTGAACATATTCCATGAAAACTTCAGAAAAGCAGTGTGAATTTCTCCTGAACATAAAAATTACAACGTATGAACATCTACTGGATTCTTTGCACTGAGACGTAAAAGGGAAACATGTGAATTTGACGCATCCTCTCTTGGTCACTATTTTCAAGCTCATTACAAGCCTGAACATACTTGATAGAATCAGCACAAAACAAATGTTGTTTTCTCCAGAATACAAAGTTTTAGAGTCTAGAATCCTGTGTAGG